>SJYV01018416.1:120893-138469 GCA_006410875.1 Neotragus pygmaeus
TCTTCCCACCCCTGCCATGACCCCGATGCAAAAAGCAACTTGGTCCTTGCAGTTCTTGGTCCATGCAGAGGATGACCCACTCTCTGGCTTAAAGTTAATAACTCGTCCAGGCTTATCTCAGGACAGAACCATGTCCCCACACAGCATCTGATTCATGGATGCTCAGCTGACCAACATTTGTGCCAGAAGGCAGCCCAAGGACTTCGTCTGGAACTTTCTGAAATGCCGTCCTGTCCTGAGGGGTTGCTGCTGACAGGAGGCAGATCTGGGGCTATAGCATGCCATCTTGCTGCTCTGCTTGGGCTGAGTGTAGCCACGCAGAGCTAAGGAGCCGGAGGCTGGAGGTGAGTGCCTGGATCCAGCTACGCCTGAAGTTATACTAGGTCCACTCCTGGACTTTTCAGGAAGCTGAAACTTCCTGCCTGCCACCCTTTATTTCCAGTTTAAACTGAGATTTGGTCATTTGCAACTAAGAACCCAACTTGAAAAACGATGGTATTTCTTCTTAAAAAAAAAAAAAAAGAAAGAAATCCATTAACCAAACACTTCTCAAGGACCAGTCAGCATGTGGTCAGATGGCAAAATGAATGGTGGTATCTCTTGGTCCCCTCCCCTCCCGCCAGGTCTCGGCCTCCACCTCCGCCGCCTCTCTGTGCGCAGGGAAGGCGCCCTCTGGGGACACGAGAAGGGGCAGCGAAGAAGGGGTGCAGACAGTGTGAAGCCTTCCCAGCTCTCTTCCTGCTCCTGCCACCTGATGCCCCTGGATGGAGGCAAGAACGCACCTGGACTGGGAACCCAGAGACCTGGTTCTGGGGGGATTCTCTGGGCACAGTTCCGGTGTCCATAGGCCAGTTTGCTTCCTCTGGAAATCACTTCTTCTTCCAGCCCACAGGGTCCTGGGTTGCCGCCTGCTGGCCTGAGCAGCTGTCCAGCTGTGGAGCAGGCATCCATCCAACTGCTGCAGCCCTCTGCTGGGGCAGGCGGGCTCTCTGTGGGGCTTAGGGGCCTTCTCATCTCAGTCTCTTCCCTTTTGAGATTCTGGCTTAAAATGTCTGGGGCAGAATAATAATCTCTGAAGACTGCTGGATTCCTGTTACGGGTGGCATGGGGATGGAGGCTTACTCTCTCCCTCTCACAGTCCCTCCCTCGCCTGTCCTGCCTCAGAGCCTCTGAAGATCCAGGACAGGGAATGGGTCAGTGTGTTCTCCTGGCAGCTCCTACCCCATCAGCAGGCCTCAGCTCCCAGTCTGGATAGGGCCCCGGCTCCTCTGTGCTCCTGCGGCCCTCAGTCCCTGTCTAGCACAGCCATGCTGCTTTGTAACTGGCAATTCCCATCTCCGTTCCCCTCTGGCCTATGGAGTCTTGGAGGGGAAGGACCAAAGCTGTCCTTTGCTTTGCCCCTAGCACAGAGCCCAGGTGTGGCCCCGAGCAGCTCTCAACACAGCCTCGCTGAGAGAATGAGTGAATGAATGAGACCCTGCAGTAGACGCCTCCCCAAGGCTGTGGTCATGGCCTCTGACATGGTTTTAGGATGTTTCCAGTGAGGCTTGTCACATCAGGGACGTCAACATGAGGCTCTCAGGGGTCAGGGCCTCCCTGTGGGACCTCTGACCCCATCCTTGCCTCTCATTACGTTTTTTCTTTTTTAAAGGAGACCTCCTTGGCCCCAATGCTGCCAAGGGTGAGGCTGCTAAAGGGCCTGTGGAACAGGGGGGCTGCAGTTCCGGGCAATGAGGAGGAGCTGCGGCGTGGAATCATGTTTAGGAGGCAGAGTGAACCACGGCACACTTTTCATTTTGCCCAGTTATTGATTCTCCAAAGACGCTTCTGTAAATGCTTCACATAGAAGGAGGGGCATATCTGTTGCTCATTACAAAGGTGATTATTCTTCCTACTCTATGGGAGGCAGTATGTGGAAGCACCCACCGCTTCCTGCCCCACAAGCCAAAGACCCTCCTGCTCTCACAGTGTGCCCCTGTGGTCAGTGGTCACCAGGATCCCTGGCAGCCTGACATCCTGAGTCTGGACACCCCTCCATGGAGGGGAACCCAGGGGGCATTCCTCCCCACAGCTGTGCTCCTGGCATGACCCCTGGCTGGGCCCAACAAGAAAGAATTTTAAATTCCTCTGTTGATTTTTCCCCTCTTCCTCCCTTAGGCTCCAAATCCAATTCTAGCTCCTGGCCAACTGGTAGAATTAAAGGATTAAGAGCTACCCAGGTCTTATCCCGATATGAAAAGATCTCACCGAGAGGCTCATAGTTCAGCGTCCAAAGCCAGGGCATTCATTCCCTCCTGCACCAAGTATTGTTGTGAAAGCCTCCCTGGAACCACCTTTTGAGCTCCTGGCTGAGGCATCACTGTTTCACTTATCTCTTAAGACCCTGCTCATAATTGCTCAATGTCCAACAAGCAGAGAGGACTCCAGGCATTATCTGTTAAGGGCCCTCTAATCCAGTTCATAAGGACAGAGTGGTAATCAGGACACCACAGAATCCTTCTAAAGTCAACGCGGAATTTGACATGAGCCCTGAGCCGCTGTCTGGAGAGCCCCAGGGGCAAACACAGGTGGCCCCTAACCCCTGGAATTTGAGGGTACAAACCTACGGGAATTTGAGGGTACAGCTGGGGGCCAATCAGACAAGAACAACTGGTGAAGGAAAAGGACCTTGTCTAGAAAAGCAAAAGGGTTTTCTTTTTTTCTTTAGTGGGGGCTGGGTGGATGTGTGACTG
Source organism: Neotragus pygmaeus (assembly GCA_006410875.1). Taxonomy (NCBI): domain Eukaryota; kingdom Metazoa; phylum Chordata; class Mammalia; order Artiodactyla; family Bovidae; genus Neotragus; species Neotragus pygmaeus. The sequence goes on from SJYV01018416.1 coordinate 123,626, forward strand.
CTGCGTGTGTGTGTGGGCGCATGTGTGTATTTGCACACAGTAAATGTGTGTGGGCTTCCTGCACAAAATTCGCAGGTCAGCCCAGGCCGTGCAGGGCCAGTGGCAGAGCCATGCCTCTGACAGGCAAGAGCGTGCAGAGGCTCTGGTGAATCAGAGGCTGCGTTTTCTCAGGCCCACGGGGAGCTTCCTGACAAATGCTGTTGCTCTTGGGATGGGGAGGCGGGCAGCGTGCCACTCCATATGGGCGCAGCTCGATCCGCCAGCTGACTGCCGCCCTTCATGGGACACCGGCACGGTGCTCTGACTGATGGAGCCTCTGTGGGGGCGTCAAGAGGCTGTGCAGGTGTGAGCTCAGATGCTGCAGGTTCTTCTACCTGAGCTGACAAATGGAGCTCCCTTCCCCTCACATGCTAGGAAAGATGGCTTTAAAATGGCTCTGAGAGCCAAGCCGGGCCACCTCTTCTCTCTCCCTAGGGCCTCCCCAGCTAGACCACGGTCTAGACCAGAGCCGCACTCTCTTAACACTTCCCCACCGTGAGCAAGCAGGAGTGATCCCCAGAACTGCACCCCTGTCTCCACCCTCCCCGGGCCGCCTGGCAGCCTGAGCTGGTCCAGAGCCTCTGCCTCCAAAGCCTCCGCCTGCCGGAGGCAGGACACAGCGGACAGCCATGCTCTGAGGCTGGGTGGGCACGCTGGGCTGCAGCAGCCTTGGATTCCAGACGGCATGTAAGAAAGGGCTAATTGGTGTTTCGGGGTCCTGGTTAAGCAACCCCTAAGACGAAGGTGCAGTGAAAGTGTTTTTACTTGGATGGGAGGGGGGTGTGAAAGAAGGGAAGAGGCTGCTAAGCAAGGATCCATGGGAGCTCAGGAGGCTCTATTGCACAGGCTTTGGAATATTCTCATCTGGGAGGAAGTTGGGATATTTATGCATCCAATCCCATCAGCTCCTGCACAAGGCCTGCTCGCAGGATGTTCATTCCCTGGGCTGTGAGGGCAAAGGGTCTTTCAAGGCTTTGGAAGCACCCTCAGGGACAGTGAGGTGGAACCTCTGTGTCTGGTCCTGGCAGGTGTGCTGGGAGGCTAAGGCCTGAGGGAGGCCAGCATCAACCCCACTGGGCTTGTCCAGGGCTCACTTTCCGGCCAGGTTAGTCAAGGTGATGGGACGAGGGAAATTTGAGTGTCCCAAGGCTGTGTCCCTTTGCTGACTAGCTTTTAGTTACCCTTTTAGTTAACCACTGTGGGAGTTTCTAAACTGTTGGTCTCCTAGGACCTGAGCCTTCTCACTGCTTGGGTAAGACTCTACCATCTCCCCCTCCTTGCCAGGAAAGCATGATCTGTTGCCTCCACCCACTAACCTAGGGCAGTTGCATTTTTGGAGCAGGCCACGGAGTATGGGCTTCACTGTCCACTCCTGAGCTGAGCTCTGACAGTGAGCCACCTTGGGGCCTTTCTCTCTCCACCTGGAAAGTGGGCACTTTGTAGACAGCAAGTGGGAAAGCTAGACTGATCCATAGCAAGGGAATAGATCTGGGAACATGATTGTCAGCTCACTTATCTTAATGTAGATATAGATGGATGCATGTAGAAATATTTATAAATCTGTGTGTATGCAGGGGTTATTATAATAGACACGCATACATTTCCTTGTTCTGCCAGCTGAAAGGGCCAAGAAGTAAGGACAGCCCAGAAAGACCCAGCACACCCGCACCCAGACCTTGGTTTCTATTACCATTCTCAGAGACAGGGACCATGGCTCTTGGAGAAACTGCCAATTCTAGGACTGAAATAGGAAATATACAAGATGAGAGTGTAGCATCTTATAGTGTCAGAAAATCAGAAAGTTTTCAGCCTACACAGATGCACATGAGAGGAGCTAAGTGTCACAAGGATACAGGAGCCAACTAAAAGAACTCCTAAAGGCCAAGGCTGGAACAATCTGACCCACAAAATAGATAATGTAACATTGGATTATAACCCAAAGAATAAAATACATATCCACGTGTCCGTTTGGACATAGATCAATAATTGAGTTACACAAATAAATGGAGGGAGTAGACATCTCCTAAACAAAAGAATTCCCAATCATTTATATAGATGATTAACCCTCATTGAAGTAGATTAAAATTCACTTTTCTTAAGCATGAGCTGCACATAGTGAATTTGTTCCAAAGTGTACAGTATGGAAAGAGGGGATAAGAAAGAATAACCTTACAGTGGAGAAACCTGGCCTTAGTCAGATGATCAAGGTCAACATCAACAGTGATAAGTGATGTTGACAGTATGATGGGATTGACAGTGATAAAAGACAGAACTTTATCTCTATACTCTTCCTCCCCAGAACCCATAATTTCAGTCTCACCATGAGAAAAACATCAGACAAACCCAACTGAGGAACATTTTACAAAATAACTGACCAGTGACCAAAGTAACTTCAAGCCTATCAAGGTCATTAAAAACAAGGAAAGCTGGAGAAACTGCTGGAGTCCAGAAGATCCTCAGGAGACATGATGACCAAATGGGTGGGATCCACGTCGCTTGAGTGGCTGGGGAAGCCTTTTTAGCTGGAGGGACTCAGCTGGCGGCAGCTTCTGCAGCCAGGTGGGTTAAGACCATCCCCCGAGACAGGGCATTTGATGGAGCAGCTGTGGTTTGGCCTGGGCCATCTCCTCTAGCCTCTTTCTTGCTGGGCCTTTCCCTACAGCCCATGCCCCAAGGCTCCCTTGTCATTTCTTCTGCTCGTTCTTGGGAAAACTGGGCAAGAGAGGAGTTTTGATGATGTGAGGATGCAGTGATGTGTTTTAACGCACTGTTTCCTGGGGACCTGGAATGAAAATTTTAACAGCTCAGAAGCTGTGCACTGAAAGTGCCTCTACTATGGGTTCTCAGAAGGGTATTCCAACTAAATTGAAGAAATAAATATGCATCTTCCTCGTTTTTGTTCAGCAATCACCGCACAGAGCCCGAATCCTTAAGTGGCAGTGTGCTCCTCCACGGAAAAAGCAGCCCTCTCCAAGGGGCCTGGCTGTGCACCCTTTCAGCTCTGTCTGTGGCTCGTGGCTGTCACAAGACCGTGCTTCACAGGACCTGCCTAGAGCTGACCTGCCGTATTGCACCAGGGAACAACCCAGAAATGGAAAGAGAGAGAAAACTGTGGGAGAAAAATCTACCAAGGAAAATGTCTACAGCATACGTCATCAGTACCTCAGTGCGCAGTGTCCGCATATAAGCAAACCCTTGTGCTGGAGCAGGTCCTTCCTGAGAAGGAATGAGGGAGCTGGGTCTGCAATGCCCTGACATCAGTCAGGGTGGACTCTGTGGGTTGTGCCATCTCCTCTCCACCTCTCCCTGCCCACATCTGGGTACCCAGGCTCCTGAGAGGTCTGGTACAGGGGAACCGCTCAGCCCCACTTTGCACCTAAGTGGGTCAGACCCAGGACCCCTGGCGTCTGACATTTATTCCACTGTCTCCTCATGCAGATGTATTTCTCAGGCACCCGGCATGAGCTTGGTTTCAGCCTTTCTCCAGATCCCTGCAGAAACACTTCCAGGACGGCCCCGTGGTGGTGTTTAATGAATGGAAAAGTTCTCTCACAAACAGAAAGAAAAAAAACCTACACCAATCCCCAAACCTGTTAGAAAATATTCCAAGATCAACACATTTTAATTCACTAATTAATACAGCTAAAAGGCATTTTTCATATTAGACTTATTAAAATCACTTGTATTTAAGTGTTTTGAACTCATATTTTCCGATGCTGTGCGTTTTTCTAAAGTGGTCTAGTCATGTTATGCAAATGCCTATTTAAATTACCAGGGGTATTTGTTTCCTATTTCTACTCTGTAAAACATAATTTTAATACAAGTTATTTGTGAAATGCACATTGGAAAAAGGAAAATAAGATTTGAGATGGCATTTCTATGATAATTTTATTGCAAATGTTGACCATGTTTTTTGTATTTGTCTGCAAAAGGTAATGCAAAATATACATAAGACATATTTCTGGGATTTATTGTTGTATGTGACTAAATTAGTAAAGGAAAATTTGCTTCATTTTTGAATCCAAGGCAGGGCAGTCCATCACCCCGTGAAGCATGTTTTAGAGGAAACAGTCATGGTCACAGAGCAGGCTGAATTCTACACCATCACAGAGAGAAAATTTGCTCTTGCTCTGTGCTTAAACAAGATTTTCTGACACCTGTGTGCTGCCAGACATGACATTTGAGGCAAAAACACAAGCCTATGCAGAGGACAGGGAGACTCAGCTTGAAGTAGGACAGGAATGCTGATGAAAAACATGACCAAGGCTCTCTGGAGTGACAAGGTGGTAAATGCAGGGGGTCAGACTCCAGGACGGGAGAGAGCCTTGGGAGGGGACCCTGGGTGGTGGTGTGGGGGGGAGGGGTGAGTCTTCCACTGTAGATTTATCCAAGATGTGTAGACTTTCTCCTGCCAGCACCTTTATGATGCATGTGTGATATAGGCAGGATAAGATGGCTAGAGGCAAAAGACAAAATAGAGAGAAGGAACTCTATTAAAATTAGATATTAATGCTATTTCTGAGCTTCCTGGCAGCCAAAGCAAAAAGGGAAAATATAATGAGCTCAGTGTCTTTCATTGTTGAGTCAAGCATACCTACATCTTAGAGGAGAGATACCCATTCCTTAGTCTTCCAGTCTCAGAGGACTACATGGCCCTCTCCAACTCCACCTCCCACTGCCAAAGGAAATCAGAAACATAGCAAGTTCTGAACCCCAACAGTGAGTTTACAGAAGATGTGGAAATGCCCTTAGGAAGGGTGATTGGATTCAAATGAAGGGTCTGGTGGTCAGTCACAGTTTCTGTGTTAAGGTGGGAGACACCTGTAATAGAATGAGACTTCATCTCCAACCCCCCAACCCTGTCCTACAGGGCAGCCAATGCTCACTCTTACAGGTGTAGCCCAGGTCTGGATTTTTCCCAGGCTCCCTTGAGGCCCTGGGAAGGAGGCTGCTATCCTGAGTGCTGGCTGGGGCACAGGGCCGGCGAGGGGGGTGCTGCAGGGCACGTGAGCTGCTGGGGACTTCATTTCAATCAGTGTGAGTTCCTTTTAGGTGCTAGTGATTGGAGCTATACAAAGCAGGGAAGGGAAACACAAGCTACCCAGCCGCCACGTGGGGGAACCCCTGCACTGACACCCGTGAGAGGCCTGGAGAAGGGGCTCCCAGCCTCTCCTGAGCACACACTGCAGGCTTTGTCCCCGGGGAGAGTGCGCGTCTCTCATCAGGACACGATAGTGGGTGCCTTCAGGTCCAGAGAGCTGAGCTCTCAGCCAACTTGTGTTCAGATCAAAGCTGTGTGACTTTGGGCCAGGCCTTCCCCACCCCAAGTCTGTCTCCTCACCCCAAAACACAGAGAAGACAAACCCAGCCATGCAGAGGCATTGTGAGGCTGACATTGTAAAGAATGTGTGCAGAGCACCATCTCACAGAGAGCGCTGAGGGCCCTCGGGGACCACGATGACAGCGGCAATGGGAGGGGGTGCGGGTGGCCCCGAAGAGCTCGGAGTGCTCTGTGTGCATGAAGCTGTTAATCTGAACGGTGAGCCTATGAGGTGAAATGTGACTGTTCCCATGTGAGAGGAGCTGGCTCAGGGAGGTTCAGTGACCTCACAGTGATGCACAGCATGTCAGGGGTGGGGCTGGGCTGAGGCCAGGTACCCCGAGTCTCGTTCAGTGCTCCCTTTGTCCCCTGTGGCTGCGGAAGTGTCTCATCCGATCGCTGGGCAGGGCCAGGCCTTGGCAGGACAACGAGGGCTCAGCCAGACACAGGCCACGTGCTGGCGGGGGTCACTTTCCACCTTCCCTGATTCTCCCTTTCCCCTGGTACCATTGGAGCTGGATTAATTAGGTAAAGCCTGTGATTGCATATCCAGAAAGGGGAGCGGGAGGCCCCCAGTTGGGTTTCCCCGTCGCCCCCACCTTGAGTGCTCCTTGCTGCTCGGACCTGGTGAGTAGGCGGTGCCCACGTGAGGCCTAGGAGCCCACGGACTTCCTTTCTCGGAGCGAGGGCCACGCTGTGTTAAGTCACTCAAAGGGGCACGTGCAGCCTCCCCCTGGACAGACCTATTCAGAGGGCCATTGCTGGGGAGCCTCTGGCTGGAGAGCCAGCTGCCCTGGTGGTCACGTGCAGAGATCAGACGAAAGGCCTGGACCGGGAGGTGCAGGAGCCTTGACAAACATTTTAATGTCTGAGGCCTTTTGAGACACTGATAAGCTCAGATCTTCTCCCAGAAATTTTAAAACAGAGTCCCTGACTCCGGGGGCGTGGAAAGCCCTCAGGCGGGCGTTTGCTAAGCGTCACTGCTCCCCAGGGTGGGCGCCCTTCACAGCCCGAAGAAGAGGCTTCCTCCCGGACCAGGCCCAGTGGGAATCAGCCCTCAGGTCTCCACTCCCGTCCTCCACTCTGGGCTGCTGTCCTCTCCTGCGTCTGAGCTGGGTCTCAGCAGAGGGTGGAGCTGCCGGCAGCCTGGGCTGCCTCCCCGCTGGGCCTGGGTGCGACACCCATGCAGCTCAGCGGCTGGGGCTGCAGACACCATATAGGGCGTCAGCAAAGTCCCTCAGGTTCACCCAGAGGAACACGCCTGCCCTCCAGGGAGGTTTCGAACCCAAGTCTCCAGATGTTTACTGAGCTCCTTCTCTAAGTCCAGCTCTGAAAGGGGCTTGGGGTCCAATGGGGACTGAGGCAGACGTGGGCTCAGGGGCTTGCAGGCTGGAAGCCAAGAAGGACACCACATAAATGGTCACGAATTAGTGATCATAGCTGGCAAAGTGATTCAGAGGAGAGACAGGTTAGTGAGGTCCCCCACTCAGTGCTGCACCAAAGGTTCCCTGGAGAAATCAGGCCTGAAAGGGGGTAGTGGGGGGCTCACCCATCTGATTCACAGTTGATGAATAAGTTCCCACCATGTCCCAGGAGCTGGGTGAGGGGCTGGGTGGACATAGCTGACTAAACCTGGCAGGACTACTCTTCCCTGGGAGATCATGGTCCAGGCGAGGGTGGAGGGAGGCAGGCCAGGAATGAACAAAACAATGCCATAGTTTTGGGGGTGCTGATTAGTGTAATGAAGAAAATGAAATAGGGGATGAGATAGGGCACTGCTGGTGGGACCTAAAGCTGAGGGGATAAGATAGGGCACTGCTGGTGGGACCTACAGCTGAGGGGATAAGGAAGGTCTCTTTGAGGAAGCGATGCAGAAGCAGTGACTGAATGAGGTGAGAAGCCAGCTGGTGAGTTGGGAGAGCAGCCTGGCAGATAGAAGAGCAAGTGCAAAGGCCCTGTGGCAGGGAGGAAGCAGGAGTGTGAAAGAGCACAAGGAGGCCTGTATGCCTGGAGCATGCAGGGGAGAGGGGCATGAGAGCAGGGGTCTGCAAGGCCAGAGGGAGGGGTCTGGATTCTATTCTGAGTGCAGCGAGGAGCCACCAGAGGGGTTAAGAGAAGACTGACATGATTTGCCTGTGCTAAAAATAAACTCCTCTACACTGTGCAAGATGATACAGAAATTCCTCAAAACAAACAAACAAACATACNGAGGGGTCTGGATTCTATTCTGAGTGCAGCGAGGAGCCACCAGAGGGGTTAAGAGAAGACTGACATGATTTGCCTGTGCTAAAAATAAACTCCTCTACACTGTGCAAGATGATACAGAAATTCCTCAAAACAAACAAACAAACATACAATTACCATACGATCCAACAATTCCATTTCTGAGTACAGATTCAAAAGAATTGAAAGCATGGTATCAGATATTTGCACACTTGTGTTTATAGCAGTGTTATTCACAATATCCAAAAGGTGGAGGCAATCCAAGTGTCCATCGACAGATGAATGGATAAACCAATGTGTTACATACATTCAGTGGAGTATTATTCAGTGTTAAAATGGAAGGGAATTCTGACATGCTGTAACATGAGTGAAGATATCGTGCTAAGTGAAATAAACCATTCACTAAAGGACAAATATTATATGATTCCATATATATGAGGTTCCTGGACATTTATGGAGACAGAGTGGTATTTGCCAGAAGCTGGGGAGCAGAGGGAAAGGGGGGTTATTGTTTAATTAGCTCAGTGTCAGTTTTGCAAGAGGAAAGAATTCTGAAGATGATGGTAGTGAGTGTTCCACAACAGTGTAAACGTGCTGACACTGGTCTATACACAAAATGGTAACGTTCAGGTTATGCGTATTTTACGCACCCCAAATCCTTCTGGCGGCTATGTAGAAGGAAGTAGGGAGCCAGTCCAGGTCAGGGCTAATGATGGCTTGGATGAGGTGGGAGAAGTGAAGATGAAAGGAAAAGTAGCCTGACTGGAGGTGTGCTGGGGAGCTGGCACTGCCAGGACTTCCTGACACAGGCTGTGCAGCGTGAAGGGAACGTGGGACGGAGGGAGTCCTGGGTTTCTGGACTGAGGAATTCACCCAAAGAGTTTGCTCTGGAGCAGTTTGCAGAGATTGGTTAAGGTGGACAGAGCAAAAGCTGAACCAAGGCCACCTACAGACATGACTTTGAGGGACCCCAAAGGGGTGGAAGCCCTGGCGCCTGTAGGAAGCAGTTTGCAGGCCAGGGCAGAGCTTGATGGATGGGGTCTGGTCTGGTCTTGGAAGAATGGAACACAAACACAGATGAAGAGAGGCTGGGAAGGCAGAGGCAGGGAAGGACTGAAGACAGGAAGGTTGTCTGCCTGGCAGGGATTTTAGGGACAATAGTGTGCTGATGGGGATGACCTAGGCTTTCTGCCCAGGTCCTGAATGCCCAAGTGAAGAGTCCAGACGTTATTCAATAAGCACAGCTTTGACTGATTCCTACAGAACAGAAGGGAGAGAGAGAAGTCCAGGTGAGGCTGCCTACTAACAGGAGATGGCTTGCATGAGCACCCAGGTGCCCCAGGCTCTGAACATAGTCCAGGGATGCCTCAGTGTAGGTGGCAGGACGTGGGCCACTTCCATTCCATCCCAGAGATGGAAGATCCTAGAACAGATTTAGCTCTGTGAGCCATCTTCTTCCTCCTTACCTGGCCTGATCTTGTCTACTCAGCCCCTCTTCATTGTCCACAGAGCTCCAGACACATTGACCTTTCTGCTGTTCTGCAAACTCGTGCTTTTTCAGACTCCAGGGCCTTTGCACTTGCTTTTCCCTCTTCCCTTTGCCGGCAAGGTTTTCCCACCAACCATTCACTTGGTTCATTTTCATCATTCAAGTCTCTGCTCAAGTACCTCCTCCTTCGGGAGGCCTCCCTGACTCTGAGCTCCAAAGCCTCCCCACCCCATCCCAGTTTCGCCTGCCTTTGGGTTCATCACTGAAGTGAACCTGCTTGTTTTCTTGTTTATTGCACATCTCCTACCTCTACCCCAAGCAGAAAAGAAGCCTCAGAGCCCGAGACTTTGTCCATCCTGGTTATAACTGTGTTTTCAGGACTAAAACTGTGCCCTGTGAGGTGAATACCATCAGTATTTGCTGAATGAATGTTTTAGGGGCTGTCAGTATAACCGGAGATCTAGCAGGCCCAGGCTGATCCTCAGGGACCCAGCACTCCAGACACCACTCCACCCCACCCAGGAGGGTTTCTGCTTTGTTCTCCCCTGGGCTTTTGGCAGCAGGAAGGCCAAGGGTGTTCTGGGTTTGGTTTTTGTAACTGGTTTGATATGATCATGAAAAGTATCTAAAAATTGGACAGCTGGAAATGTTTTTCCTCCCATTTATTACTGAAAACAGCCTTAGAGTTTGAGGTTGTTTTTAAAATCAGATTCTCCTCACTGAAAAAAAAAAAAAAAAAGTCTAAAAAAATACCACAAGCCCACTCTTGCATATTTTTGAAGAGACCCCACAAGGTCATGACAAGGCCTCTGCTTGTGGGGGCAGGGCTCCTCCATGCTCCAGACAAGAACCGGGAAGCGTCCAGAGCTGGGGCTCAGCCACCCTGCTGCTGTCCTATCAGGAGGAGAAGATAAATTAAGATGAGTGTATTGCACGGTTAGACATTAACCACGACAGTGAAAAAGTATTGTGAATGTTAAAATGGCCCAGACTAAAATATACTGAGGTTAAAATACAGGGTAACTTTACAAATCACTAATAATTTCTTTGGCTTTCACTGCAATAACATTGATTTAATTCATTAGATTCCTTTCTAAATCTATATTTCAGTTTTAGAGTTGTCAGTTTCTGTTAATGACAATTTTGCCCCATCTGTTCCAACATGAAAATGAGGCTCCTTGCAGCAGACAAGATAGATCTTCAAGAGTTTAAGAAGGAGAAGTCTTAAAGGTATTTCACTCAGATTAGGCCCTGTTTGATGATTCACACTCAAAATGAAGCTGCCCACAAAAAAACTTTGCATCGACACCGGAGGAATGGTGAACACCCTCCCCCAAAGGCATCCACTGCCTTGCCCGCCCGCTGGTGGTTGCCCTCAAGTCAGATGGGCCCACTGTGTTGTCATTGGTTTGTATGTTGGAGGGGAATATTCAAAACATTTCCACTCATTCTTCTTTTTTTTTTTTTAATGACAGAGCAATAATTCTGGGTGTCAGCATATCAGAATTCTAGCAGCTGTGATTAGAATGAAAATGTGTTGCTGTAATTTGGCCATTCAAATCGTCATATTACAGTAAGTCGTTTCCGTAAGCCCCATGAGCTTCTGTCTGCCAAGGGGCAGTGTCTGGCTTCCCAGCTCTGTGAGAAACATCTTTGACAATCCCCTCCGGCCCACCAGCCCACTCCTCTGTCAGTCTCCTGCAGGATATAGTTTTGAAAGCATGGGTGAGTGTGTCCAAATCTGGGACCAGATGAAAGCATTGGAGTGCCCAGTGCAGGCCAGACACAGTCTTCTTCCCAGAATGTGAGAGCATTCGGATTCCCTGAAGAGGATGGGCCCTGCCTGGCCACAAATAAGGAGGCATTCTTGAGCCTCAGGCATGGTCGCATGTTTGGGGGGTGGGGAGATGCTCCACTCATTATCAATCATGGAAAAATAAACCCACCCATTAAGAAAGACACATGACCCAAGTAACCAGGGATTTTTAAAATTTGAAAACTTTCTGGAAAAATATGCAGACATTAAAACATATATGGAGTTAAGCTGGATGCTCAAAGTTAATATTCACCATATGTATTTACATTCAACTCAACTCCAACAAGTTGAGTACTGCACAATAGCACGGAGAAAGAGGAGATTGCCTCTCACGTGGGCTGACATTAAGTTGAGTTACTGTTCTGCTGTAGACTTCTCTATAAAGTCTAAAGACAGTTGAGAAAAATCAGACTGAAAATTCTCCTTGTGGATATGCCTTCTAATTTCGAATACAAATTAGTGAAATTTTCACATTTCAGATGTCACACCTTGAGCAAATTAAAAATCAACAAAAATACTAAGGTTCTATGTTACCTGCTCAAGTGTACAGAATGTATAAAAACTTTAATCAAACACTTGGGTTTGCTCAGTTTCAAATTGTGTTAGTTTAATAGTTTCTTTTCTGCTGTTTATATTAATGACATATTCCCATCTAAATATATTGCCATGCTGAAAAGCCATCACAACATTTCTAAGGTTGAATGAATGCAGTTGTATTCATGATTTTTTAATAAAAAGATCTCTTTCTATTAAGTCCCCTCTTTTTTTTTTTTCCTCCAAAGATCGAGGCTCGCTACCGTGTGTGCAGAGGCTCGGGAAGCGATATAAATACACATCGGTAGCACCTCATTTAGTGTGCAAATGCCTGCTCTCTAGCCACGGAGAGCTGAGGAACCACTGCTTTCTCACATGTCCCAGCTGAGGATGAGGCCATCGAGGGTCTGGGGAAACACAAATTGCTTTTTGTAAGCATCGACTGAAGATCTCATCACTTGGGAAAATGTCTTAATTTGCTCTTCTCGGCAAAGCAGTGGCATGCACTCCTGATTCAGTGGGTGCGGCCCCCGCCTCGCCTAGATGTGTGAAGGATGTGCAAGGGTATAAATGCAGGGTGAGGGTAGGACCAGGAGGGTCTCTGGTTGTCCTCTTGGGGCTCTTTGAGTTATAGGCCTGGGATATGAGACCTTCCCTCCTGGATCGCTGAAGACACCTCTGGAGAGCTCCTGCCCCACTTGTTTAGGCTTCCTATGCTGCCGCTCTCACCTGGGGCTTGTCTGGGACTCGGGAATTAGTCACACAGTCTGCTGGGCTCAGGGAGAAGCCTCATGTGGGTCTCTAGTTTTGGCAAAACTGAAGCCAAATTTTCCAGTTCTATTAAATTGATCTGTTGTCAGGGAGCAGAGCAGGGGAGGGAGGGTGAGTCACAGGTTACTCAAAGGTTATTTGGAGATATATTCTCCAGGAGCCAGGGGCCTCTGGACTTGCGACCGAGGACTCCCGCTCTGGACTCTGTAAATGGGTGAACTGTGCAAGACAGCTTCTAAAGAGTTTTCCTGCGTCAGGATTGTCCCCTTATGGAAAAGAGCCAGATCTTTTAACACAAGTAAGTTCGATTGAATCATAAGTGCCCCATACTATAAATACAAATAAATGCATTATTATCCCTACATTTACAGTTATTATGTAAAGTGAGGCATAGGATCTAGTCATTTACAAGGTCTGATCAATATAAAGACTTCATCTGCTACCTTCCCTTCAAAGTTATTTTTAAATTTATGGGTTATTATGAAATATAGTCAAACACAGTGCCTAAAAATAATATAATAGACACGTGCTTGCACACCACCTAGTTTTATCAGATCTTAGCAGGAGGTCATATCGGTCCCAGATTTCTTCAGAAAATAAGATGTGAGTTGCCACAGCAGTGTGCCAGGGTTCCTTGCAGTCTGGGGAGGGAATCACCCTGGCAGGGAGCTGACTGCAGGCCATGTCCTCGGCAGCTTGGGCAGAGGAGTTGGCTGACCCGTAAGAGGGGCTGCTACTTGGCGGTACTGCCTTGGACTTCTTCCGCGTCTCAACAAAGCAAAAGGAGGCGCAAACTGAAGGACACAGATTTGACCTGAAGGCCCAGCAAGAATTGTAAGTTACAATGTGCACCACGATCTGTAGGCAAGAGAAATGAGGTGATTAAGGCTAAAAATGAATATGCCTGACCTGGGAAACTAGCCTTCTGAAATAATTAGGCCACGAGACATAGGACGAGGAGCACAATTCAGGTGTCTGTTGAATAAGAGACACTTCCCCCTCCTGTGCCTTTTCTAAATTCCTTAGTTCTCATATTGAATTGGTTTCAGAAATAGTTCATTTCTGACCATGCAGGGGATTCAATGTGTCTTCCTAAGCCAGTGTGTGATGAGATCGGGGGCTTTGCTAATCAACTAGAAATATTCCTGGATATGCAATCTTTACCTGTTTAAGAAAATTATATAATATATTTCAAGCAAATTAATTCCATCTGGACCAGTTACAGCATATAATCAGCCGTGTTATGCAAATAGTTGTTTTTGTGCTTGAAATCAATAACTTATTTTCTTCTGTAATAAAGAGAAAAGGGGGAGAAGTTATTATTAATTATGTACAAAATGAAATCTTTTCTTGCAAGACTGTGGGTTCCATTTCATTGTGAAGGCCTTGTCTCTGCCGATTTCTGGGACCCCAATGAGCACCTTCAGCAAGACGTCCCTAAGGCTACCTGTCACTGGGCAGCCGTACCTGGGCCTGCCTCTCTCAGGGGCGTGCCTGGTGGTCTCTGCCAGCAAGCTAGTCTAGCCCAGGCTCTTCCCTTTGGCTGTAGTTTCGAGGAACACCTTATTTATAAAGCTTTCTTGACCACTGTTAGTCAGTATTAGCTCCAGTTACAGATGAAGTTAATGACAATATTGATTATGCCATAACCTATGTTAATACCGAGTGTATTCCCAGCTTGCCATTGGGCCCTATTTATGAGCTATTTCTGCCCTCCCGATCATGGCCGAGTCCTGCAGGAAAATCATTCTTCACGTTCAATTCTGAGCAGGAGTATCCCTCTTGTGACCACCTGAGGGGTAGGATGCAGGAGCAGAGGGGGTGTGACTCTTCATTTCAACCAAGAGCCTTGTCCCTGTTTATATTCTCACAGACTTCTCTGTAGCTTAAATGGTAAAGAATCTGCCTGCAATGCAGGAGACCAGGGCTCGATCCCTGGGTTGGGAAGTTTCTCTGGAGAAGGGAATGGCAATCCACTCCAGTATTCTTGCCTGGAGAATTCCATGGACAGAGAAGTCTGGTGGGCTACAGTCTGTGGGGTCGCAAAGAGCCAGACACGACTGAGTGACTAACACACATAACATAAGATTCCCACAGAGGTCATCATCACTTTTCCCTTTTCCTTCAGATGGGACTTCTGTGTTCAGGGGCCCCACGAAGGGAGATGGCCGGGTGGGGGCCCTTCTCCTTCTTGGTCACACTCCAGCTGATCCTATAGAATATTTTTGGGGGGCTGTTACCCCAGGGTCTGCTCTCATGGAAGCTGGTGGATTTCCTGCTCGGTGTGCAGAGTCACATCACTTAAACGTGGAAACCCGTCAGAGCATCCGTGGCTGCAGCATGGTTATTTTTGGCCAGCTGCCATTTCATTTACGAGGTACTTGTATTTGACAAACGGATCTCATTTATGCACAGATATCAGCCTCCTTCCTGCCTGATTATCAGGCATGAGACCCTGCCCTGACCTCAGTCCCACGCTTGTTACCTCAGTGGAGGGGCCATATCGTATCCTGACTGTGAGAAGGCCCATTGCAAACACAAGACTGTCCCTGTTCTTCAAGCAGAGGGTCTGAGCGAGCCTTTATTCTGTCTCTTATACACATCTAGATGTGTATAAGAGACAGGCTGAAGACACCTCTGGAGAGCTCCTGC
>SJYV01018416.1:145241-147741 GCA_006410875.1 Neotragus pygmaeus
GAGAAAAGGAAAGATACAAGCATCTGAATGCCCACCATCCGCCCCGCCCCCAACCATGATCTGATCACCTCAACCTGCCCAGCCGAGAGCCAGCGTCCCCATCTGTGGCTCTGTATCTTCTCAGAGAGGGTCTCCTGCAGCACTCAGAGGGCAGGGGGACAGTGGCAGTGTCTCTGGAAGCACGTCCCAGCTCCTCAGTGCCCGCGTGGCCAGGAAATGAAACCGTCCAGATGAAGGCTCTCCTCCCCGCTGAACGACACCAAGTAATCATTCTAAAACACATGGCAAGCCGAGGGACAGACAGCAGAAGAAAGGCAGAGGCCTTGCATTTTAGTGCTTTATCTAAAGGCATTTCCCCCTGCTCTTGGAAAAAGGGTCTCCACGTTTTCTTTTTTTCCTAGGGTCTTGCCTGCTGTGCAGCTCCCCCTGCATGTGGATCTTTGGGTGTGGGACCCCACTGGGCTTTGGCTCAGGAATTCATGAAAGTATGAATCATGCAATAGACACATGAAATAGGACAGGCAGTAGCAGAATAGTGATAAAAATAATGCTAACATCCTCTATTAGTCCTCTAATACTATTAGTTAGTCCTCCTTAGGAAGGAGTCAGGCATTGTCCTGGGCATTTAATCCTACAAACCCACACAGTAGGGTCCTTTATTGCACCTATTTTACAGATAAAGACATTCAAGGCCAAAGAGATTAAGTAACTCAGTCAAGAAGGTGCAGAGTCAATATTCAGAGTTCAGCAGCTCACCTTCCTCAGCTGATGAAAAAATGGTGCCCACTTTCTGGGAGTGTTGTAAGGATCGATTGAGGTTTGTTT
Source organism: Neotragus pygmaeus (assembly GCA_006410875.1). NCBI lineage: Eukaryota > Metazoa > Chordata > Mammalia > Artiodactyla > Bovidae > Neotragus > Neotragus pygmaeus. The sequence goes on from SJYV01018416.1 coordinate 146,067, forward strand.
GTATAGCACCAGGTACATGGCCAGTATTCAGGGAAAGTCATCACCATCACCATCACCATCATCACCAGAATTGTATGAGCTGCTACCACTCCGCTGGGCTTCCTGATGACTCAGAGGTCAAGTACCTGCTTGCCAAGGCAGGATCCCTGGATTGAGAAGGTCCCCTGGAGAAGGAAATGTCAACCCCAGTATTCTTCCCTTGGAAGTCCCAGGGACAGAGGAACCTGGAGCGCTACAGTCCATGGCACTGCAAAAGAGTCAGACATGACTTAGCAACGAAACTACAACAACCACTCCACCGGTTCATTCCTTCCTCCTCCCGTTCATAGAGTGTACGTTAAGTGTCAGGGCCCTTCTAAGCACTGAGGGCAGAGCAGTGATCAAGACAGTACAACCCCTATTGATACAGGTCTGTTCGCACTCATCAGACACATGTTCCAAGCTAAGGCTCCCACTTTACAGAGGGGAAGAAGGTGTCCATGCAAATATCCTTCTGGTATTCTCCAGGTGCTCTCCCAGCCCCTCTGGAGCATTGAGGACCCCCACCCTCTACTGCTGAGCAGCCTCTGGCTTTGGTCAATCCTACATGGCCTGTCCTGTCTTGAGGGGAGCACCAGAGGGGACTGTTTAGATCATGGACACAGTGGTGGGTACCTGAATCTGGAGAAGCTGGGAGCTGGGACTGACCTCCAGTATGGGACAGGCAGAGGGGAGGATGATGTGACTCTGGGCAGGGACAGGGTGAGGAGGCCCCTGCGCCCTGCCAAGCCATCTCCTAGGAGGTCAGGGGGTGCTGGGGCTTTTCCTCAGGTGGTCCACGTAAAGTCTTGTCCTTTCCCCACCCCTCCACCCCTAGGCTTCTTGCAAGAGCCCACTGTCTGCTTTCCTGCCTCCATGTCAGCCCTGCAGTCCCAGGTCCCACAGATTGGCTCTTCACCTCTTGCCCCAGCCCAGGGGCAGGACTCTGCGGAGCCCCCCTGGTGGGGCAGTGGGGACAGACACCAGTTACATCTCTGAAAGACCAACTTTAGTCCAGAGAGCTCTGTGCATTATGACTCATGGACAGGCATCTAACCTCAAAAGAGGCAGGATTTGGGTGATGGCGATGATAAAGTCTAATTTTACCTCAATAATGCCACTGGCTCCATAATTCCATATAATTATATTAGCTGAAAAAGCCGAGCTGCCTTCAGTAGACAGGACTAGATTATCTTTGCAGGCTTGGAGCAGACTCTCCAATTCCCTTTGCCCGGCAAGGTCTGCCTCGCAGCTTTAAATCGAAATCACAACAGCATGCCATTGCCCTTCTGATTACCACTTATTTGTGGAAGCTTTTCCATAAATAAAAAAGGGTGCCAAACTGGGAGGGAATGCTTTTTTAAAGGTGAATTCTACAGGTCTTGGGGCTGAAGCAGGCAGCAGGGGGCTGGAAGAAGCACAGTATGTCCTGGGAGTTTTCTGAATCCAGGTTTTTTCATCATCTGCCTGACATTTTAACTCTCCTTCCCTCTTCTCTTGGTTCAGAGGAACCATAGAGCCCACATGCAAATACAACAGATAATGGGTGGCTTGGGTAATTTAATGACATCTGTCATTTTTCTTAAGTTTCATTTATTTTACGCCTCCCCCAATTAAAAGAAAAGACCCCCCCATAAAAGACTGCAGAGCCTTTGGT
>SJYV01018416.1:150241-166293 GCA_006410875.1 Neotragus pygmaeus
GGAGGGACCCAGGAGAGATCTGGGGTAGAAAAAGGAGGCCTCCATTGACCCACGGGTCTATTCTCTTCATGGCTGCCACACCCCTCCCATCACGAGGGTCCCTTGTGCCCACTGGAAGCNGCGGGCATGAAGGGTGGTGCACATTGCCAAGGCTGTGGGCTCTTGGGAGGGTAGCCTGAGTGGGCTTGCTGGGGAAGAGGAGGGACCCAGGAGAGATCTGGGGTAGAAAAAGGAGGCCTCCATTGACCCACGGGTCTATTCTCTTCATGGCTGCCACACCCCTCCCATCACGAGGGTCCCTTGTGCCCACTGGAAGCTTCCTTCTTCCCTGGGGTCCAGTCGGCAGCTCCCAGCACAGAAGGATGCCACCTCTGGGTGTCTGGAGGCCACTCCTTCAGTAGAGAAGCAGGCACAGCACATGGAGTAGAAGTGCTAGACCCGGGCCTGGGGACCCCACTCTGCCAGCAGGCGCTCTGCCGTTCCAGGGACATCCTTCTCTCTCTTCCCCTGTGAAAGGTGCAGCCTTGCACCATAGCATGCACGCCCTGCCTCTCAGCTGTGGTTTGAGGAAATGTGACAAGACAGGTGTGTCAGGACTTGACCGATGGGAATGGCTTCCCTCTTGGATCCTGAGGGCATAGCCAGGGCTGAGGCAGGACCCTGCTTGGACAGGGTCTCCTCCTGGGAGACCCTTGCAGTCCTGAAGCCTCTCAGCCCCTACTCTCCTTCCACTAACTGCCCTGAAGTCTACAGCCACAGTGAAGAATCGCATCCCCACACCTTTTGTTGTCTCTCACTTCACCTGAATGGTGTCTGCCCTGCCCGCTCCACGAGACTCACCCTTCACTTGGAGCACCCAGGGGGCCCTGGACTGATGCATTTTCTGGGGGGCGGTTAATCCTCCCAACCCCTCGTTCTTCCCCATGCAAGCCCCCTCTCCTCTCCTCCCCACAGTGGGGCAGGGAATAGGGGTACCAGGGTTGGCTCCTATGAGGGCTACGCTTGTGTAGTCCTTGGGAGGGAGGCCTGGGTCTGCCCCGCAACATGTGTGTGCAGTGGGGGGCTGAAAGGTCTACAAGGTGGGTCTGCTCCTGCCTCCCTCGCCCTCTCCTGTGACTCGCTGGTCTGAGGGCTCTGCACTGAGTCAGAAGGAGAGGCAGTTCTTCCAGGCTGTGTGACAGCTCAGTCATCACAGACCCCTCGGTTGTAAGTGACCGAAATCCAAGTAAAACAGAATGAAGCGAAAAGGGAAGGTTTGAGTCCTGGCATATGACTTAACTTCAGACATGGCTGGATCGAAGTTGCGGACAGGATTCCTTCTCATCCCACCTTCTAGCTCTGCCTGCCTCCAGGCTGGCTTTCTCCTCAGGCAGCAGAGATCATGGCACACGGTACATCCTCCAGCTCCACGGAGGAGCTGGTCTCTTTTTCTGCCTCAGAAGAAAAGCTGCTTCCCACTTGTGCCGAGAGCAAGCCTGGCATCTCACTGGCCGGGCTCAGGATGCATGCCTGTTGCTGAGCCAATCACTGTGTGCAGAGTGATGGCCTAGGTTGGTGGGTCAGGTCTGGGCCCTTGCCCCCGTCCTGGTACCTGGTAGGCAGAGCGGTGGGGAGAGGGTTCAGGCTTGTCCAGACCATAGGACTGAGGTTGTGGGAACAGCAGTCTCCTTACCGGGAGAACTAGGATCTGCAACCAGAGCTAGAAACAGACATCAGCCACTGACCTTGGATAAGTCCCCTCATCTTGTCTCAGGGATGAGTGAAAGAATTCGATCTGCGAGAGCACCTCGAGGATGCTACTGTCAACAGCTGTTGGCCCTTTGGGATCTCTAGGCCCGACTCCGCTGTCTGAGTATCAATGCCCTCTTCTCTACGCCCATGGCATTCCACCCCCTGACTACTCCCCAGCAAGGTCCAAAGCCTGCCGCTCCCATGTCCACACTGCTCAGAAAGCTCCCAGGCCCTGTCTGCTCAGAACTTCCCCAGACTTCCACTGAATGACAGGAAATGCACTACCCCTGCTGGGTCTTGGAAGTGTGGAGGCCTCAGTGGGGGGTCCGGGTGGGAAGAGGAATGGCTCCTTTTCTGCAAAACCTAGACCGGCTGCAAAGTGCTCCCACTCACAGCCACTCACATACCTGCTCGGCCCCCCACTGCCTCTCAGAAAAGTGAAATGATCTGAGGGATTGGAAGCTGCACGGGCATAAGGGTCATTTCCCCCTCATCTCATTTAAAGTGAGAACACTGAGGCCCAGAGAAGTTAAGGAATTCAATCAGGGACACCGAGCAGGCTGGTGCAGAGATGGGACTGGAGCCCTGGTTTACCTCTTCAGGGATCTCTAAAAAACCCCCAAGGCTGGTTGCTTTGCCCCGAACACTTCCTTATTCTCCCCATCCCGCCCTTGTGGTGGAAACTTGACCTGTCTCATCTCCCATTGCACACCAATGGGTTCATCCCCCTATCTGCACTCTCACTCCCTGCTGGAGACCCCCTTAAGATGGGGTGGGACAGAGCAGCCCCCAAAGTCTCCTGCCCACACCAGCCTGTCCTTGCAGCCAAGCGTGGGTCCTGAATGGACTGCCCTGGCCCCAGGGGAAGGAGGGTGGGAGGCAAGGCCTCCTGCTCAGGTGAGCTGAAGCGATCTCACTCCCAGCCCCCATTCTTTCGGAAGAACCGAAATGAGTAGCAACAACTGCGACTTAAGTATCCAAGGAATTCTATGCTCCATAAACTGCCTTGCTTCTAGTGTAGGTTTCAAGAGGATGGGATGGGGAGGCCCTTCTTCTAATTTTCACTAGTGTTAAGCAGTCCTCACGCCTGAAGACTGGGTGCGATCTTCGGAACTCCCTGTATCAGTCAGGGTTCTCTACAGAAGCATGTTCTCCCTTCCTCCACCTTTTTGTCCTCTTCGCCTCAGTGGATGGGGTGATGTCCATCCACTTCGAGGAGGGCCATCTGCTTTACTCAGTCTACCCGTTCAAATGCTAATCTCTTCCAGAAATAGTCTCCCAGATACGCCCAGAAACAAGGTTTAACTAGATATCTGGGCATCTTGTGACCCAGGCTGGTTGACAAAAACTATCCATCACATTCCTGTTTATAGGTTAGGAAGCTGAAACTCCAAGAGCAATTGTCCAGGGTTTCCCAGGCAGTAAGTGGCAGAGTGGGTCTCTGGTCCCCAAACATCCAGCTCCCAGGCTCCTGCCATAAGCACTGTGCCCCATGGTTAGAATATTCACCTTGTGTCCCCCACCAACCCAATGCTTTTAGCGTGCCCAGGACAAACACGGGATCCCTTACCCTCTTCCTTGTGTGCCCCTTTGGGGTGATGATTTTTAACCCGGAGTGAATCCAGCAAGCTGGCCACCATGTCAGATGTAACCGGCAGATGCTTTTCTTTTTTCAAGAGAGATGTCTAACTCTGAGCACCTGCAGACACATCCAGGACATGTTGTCCAAGGTCTGGACTTCATGCTGATGGCATCTGAAAGACAGAGCCGCTTCCTTTACTCTCTCCTTCCTGTGCTGAATGTGGACTTGTTTCCAGCTCAGCATCCCCAGAATGGTTCTGCATCCACTGGCTGATACTGTCAGTTCTTACTACACTGGCCAGGGAGTCACAGAACTCCCGCACCTTCCTCCTTCCTGCTGCCCTCTCTCCCCCTTCCCTTCTTCTCATCATACTCCTTCTTTTCTCTATAAGTATTATCCTTATAACTGCAAAACTCAAATATTTTTTTGTGTCACAAATTCAGTTGCTAGGCATCCATCTGTCCATCCATCCATTCATCCTTCCTTTCATTTTTTTCTCCTAATGGATATTTACTTCCCTCATTGTCCCTATGACAGCAAAGATCACTTGATTCCTAGTGCCTGTATTTAGTGCCCCTGTCCCCAGCCCATCTTTAGAGTTCACTTGTGTGTACCATTTCTTTGGCAAGTGAACATATCCAGCAGGTCAGGAATGGCCCCTCTGTGATTTGTCTTTCTCATATGTGGTGAGGACAGAGTGTTTCCTCNTGCCTGTATTTAGTGCCCCTGTCCCCAGCCCATCTTTAGAGTTCACTTGTGTGTACCATTTCTTTGGCAAGTGAACATATCCAGCAGGTCAGGAATGGCCCCTCTGTGATTTGTCTTTCTCATATGTGGTGAGGACAGAGTGTTTCCTCTCTCCCATCGCCATGGGTGTCTCTGGGCTGTCGCTCTCTGGACTTTGATCTTGAGCAAATTTACAAGTCCCCAAAAGAACTGGTTTGTCTGAGGAGAAGAACCAAAGACAGAGAATCTGAGTCTCATTGTGGTGTCCAAATGCAGATTTTGCTCTGAAATACAAATCCTTCATTTCAAAAAGTCAACTGAAATGGTACTTAAAAAAAGAATTGCAGCTGGTTTTGAACAGGGCACCAGAAACAAAAAAGTCCTATCCAAGAATATTATTTGGCCCTGTGCCCACAGCTTCTTCTGAGGGTGAATCGGCCACATTATCATTCCCCTCCAGTTCCGGTCACTTAGTTAGCATGCTTGGATAGATGGTCAGACAGATGGATAAACTGACACATGGCCTCTTCACCTAAGCAGATTTTCCCAGGATGTGGCCACTTCACTGTGGAGCCAGCAGCTTGTCCCCAGACTCACTCACAACTCCTGGTCCCCAGCCCAGTCAGCCTGACCTCGGGCCATGGCCCATTTCTGGACATCCCAGTGGCCAAGCCATGGCCAGAAATAGGTGTCCCCTCCCCCACCTCATACTCTGCCTCTGCCGAGCCCACAGGACNGAGCACATTAAAGATGTGAGTAATACTGCAGTGTGGAACCTGTTGAACATTAGTTTAGTGTTGCCAAAACTTTTTGAAGATGGAATGCTGTTTCAAGACAAAGCAGAATTCTGTTTAACACTTCTTTGGGAAATAATGGTCTTTGTCCTGAAAATGATTTTTTGGATATCTGTATAATGCCTTTGTATTATTAATATTTTAGCTTTTTGCTGTAGAAATAGTGGTTTCCAACAGTAATCGCTACTATGAAAATTAATCCTTTTTTTCTGGATTTGCCTTTAAAATGTGTATGTGTGTATTTCTCAGTTATCATCTCTTTTTTTCTTCCTCTTTCGACATTAAAGGATTGGATGAATGTATTATTTTATTCAGAAAATCTATGATAGCAACAGCTAGTCTTGATTCTGTTACTACTGTATGGGGAAAGAACATTCGAATAAGTTCTATTTTGGATTTTTCCAGTGAGTGTTTGGTATCATTATCTGTAAATGTAAAGATGAAGTGATGCTTTCTAAAGTCTCCTTCAGCTCTAAAATCTTAATAATTTCAATCTCATATTTACCTCGTTTACCATACTCTCACTGCTAGTAGTCACCTTATCTACAGTTTGTTACTGACAGCAAAATTACTGATTTGAAATGCCTTCCTTGCTTCAAACAGGAAAACTGCTGGAAAAAGACACTGACATTCATACCAACTGTAAATGGAAATAATGTCTGTTACTTCCATTGCAGAATATATGCAGTTTTATTTCATTCACTGTCACATGCTACAGAGAGTTCATATTGCAAGACACTGAAAATTTAGAATACAAATTATATACATGTAAGTATAACAACTGATTCACACAGTCAAGCTTAGAAGGGTAATAGTGGTTAAGAGGTTTTGAAATAGTACCTTTTTCCTTTTAAATTTAAATTGTAATGATATGCCAGAGATCTGGAAAGAAAAATTAGCAAGCCCCACAAATATTATGATTATTTTGCTGTTAAATATTTAAAATGAAGCTATTATAAAAATAAGACATATAGCTCAATGAACAGTATTGTGCATTAGGTTCATGCCTGGGTTTATACCTGAGTTAAGTGAAGTTTTCAGAATTACTTCTGTAAGCTTCAATTTTCTCATCCCATGAAATGAGGAATAATCCATTGGTTGCCCAAGAGGGTTGTTTTGGTAAGTGAAATAATAAGTGTAAATGTTGAGTGAGTGTATCCACATAATAAATAATCGTTACATGCTTGTTATATTTTATAGTAAATTTGAGTCTAATTACCATTACAAATATGATAATAGAAAGCAAACAATGTAACATTTAACTATATGACCCAATCTTGATTAATTTTCATGCTGTTTTTCTGTTTTATCTTATTTAAGGAGAATTATTAAAGATCAATACTATACTGGGGATTTGCTTGATCTAGAGTCTTATTATCTAGCTTAATTTTGGTGTTGTTAGAGTCAGAAAATGCTGTTTGTAGAATGATAACTAAGGATAAATATTTGAGATTTTTGAGGCATAGGTTTAAAGTATATATGGGAAACTGCTTCTAATAGTCTCTAAGGCTTGTTAAGATCTGTAGAGAAAATTGCCTCTATATACATATATGTTCGTATTACAGTTATGGGATACTATACTGTAGTTAAGAAGGTGGAAGAGTTTTAAATGTTATACAGTGGTGTTAAATGTTAAGTGAGGCAGTAATACAGGATGATAAAGTGATAGCAAAATGAAACTATTTATATTAGATAATAGTTGATTTATAGAAGAGTTTTAATCGATATATAAGGAAAATAGTAAACCCCAGGGACAGTGAGCCAAAGCCTAGACCTTGCTGTGTTTGGGGGACATAAGACAAATGAATATTATATATAAAAGGTGAAAGATACTTTATAAAGTACCAGATACCAAAAGAAAATCTATAAAATTTAAAGCATTGTCAAAGATGATTTTAGGCAGGAAAGTTTGAGAATCATTGATTATGTCGATACTGGACTTGGATTTTCCATTTTTTTCCTGCAGACACATCTATGAAGCATTATTAATTGAAAAATTGCTAATTGTGCATCATAATGAAACATTCATTCCTTTCTGATTTTTGAATGCAATTCAGAAGTGGATCCTATCTAATACTTGAGAAACTTGAAATAGGGACCCTCCTATCCCCATAAGTAGGAACTTTATTTAGTTATAGATTTGATTTTATTACTGTTGTTTTTCTGGCCTGTCATTTCCTATTAATTAATCTGTTAGTTTGACCATAGCCTGACTTGTTAACAGGCAGTGCAGTCCAGTTCAGTAACTGTCTTAAGTCTGCTTGGGTTGCCATAGCAAAGTGCTATAGACTGGGTAGCTTATAAACAACAGAAGTTTATTTCTTACAGTTGTGGAGTCCAGGAAGTTTAAGATCAAGTTACCATCAGCTTCAATGTCCAGCGAAGGCCTACTTCATGGTTCATAGGTATCCATCTTCTGTTTCCTCACATTGCAGAAATGGGGAGGGGACTCTCTGAGTCTCTCTTTTAACAGTACTGATCTCACTCATGAGGGCTAGGTCCTCATGACCTAATCCCTCCCAAAGGGCCCCCATCCAAACACCACTAACTAGGGGAATCGGTTTCAGCATGTGAATTTGGAAGGCTGGACACAAACATTCTCAGCCTTTGGCAAATATGTGCCATGTGTTTTGTTAAGCTAAAGCTACTGAATGTTTACAGTGTCATCTTTTAGGTATGAGGAGTTGGTTGTAAAGTAGGTTTACAGTTTTAGTCATTTATATATTAAAACACTTACCAAGCAGTGCATGACAGGGTTTACTAAACTTTTTCTGTAAAGGGCCAGTTAATAAATATTTAGGCTCTGCCAGCTATATGATTTATGTCACAGCTACTCAGCTCTGCCCTCATAGCATAAAAGCAGCCATAGATAATATGTAAATAAATGAGCATGACTATGTTTCAGTAAAACGTAATTTACAAAAACAGTTGGTTGTCCAGGATTGGCCCAAAGGCGCTATAGCTTCCCAATCCATGCTGAAAGACATAGTCTCTGTTAGGAAAGTATAATTTTAAGTTGCCTGCATGTGAGTCAAACTTTATTTGCCCTGTAAACCACCACAGCTTTTGTGGTTCAGAACCACAATTTAATGTTTCTCACATTTCAATGAATTGGCTCAGTAGTTCTGTTTTAGGTGGCAATGGTCATGGTTCTCGTCTATCTGCAGTCATCAGGAGGCTTGGTTGGGACTGTTGTCCAGGGTCTTGGTTCTCCTGCATGTGGATTTCTCCACATGTCTGATTCATTAGCCTCATGGTGTGACGGCTGAGTTCCAACAAGGATTCCAAGAGCAAGCATTGTGAAAGGAAGGAAACAGAGCTGCCAGGACAATTAAGGGGTAGGCTTGAAATTGGCAGAGCCTCACTTCCAGTCTTATTCTTTTGATCAACATAGTCAGAGGCTCAGCCCGGAGTCACTGTGGAAAGAGACTAGGAATACTAGGAAGCATGATAAATTTGGGATCATGGAAACAACAGTCTATTGCAGGATTGTTTTGGTTGCAAGTGACAATTCAAATGGACTAGCTTTAGTAAAGGGGAAATTTACTGTAAGAATAATGGAATGTCTTACTTCACAGAGCCTAAACATGGGATGAGGTGCTAGAAATTTTGGACCCAGGGTTTGAAGGTCCTCACAACTGTTTTTTTGTTTTTGCTTCACTCTGTAACGTAAGCTCCATTTTGTCTTAGCACAGCTCTACCTTTTTCATAATGGAAAAAACACTATCATTGACTATTCTTGTGTTGTTTAGATCTTCCCATTTCAGTCATTCAGAGAAGGACTTACTTTATTTTCCCAGTTGTGTTTCTAAAATATTTCAGGAAGAACTTTGTTCTGGACCAATCATTTGTGATCAGAGCATAGAGGTTATGCTGTACCAACTATATGGACAGGAGTAGAGTCAGTTAACAGAAAAGGGATACTAATATTTAACCACTAAGCAGTTTGCCTGCTTTCTCCCTAATCAACTATTTCCTGACATAAGATAATTTGGGGATTATTTTAATAAATAATTTGTTCCCCCATTTCAGGCCTAATTTGCTATTTTATTCACCTATCTGCCTTTGTTTATTTCATTGTTCTATTGGAGAACAGGCTGAATTAGCTCAGTATTTGAATATTCATTGTAATTTCTTCTTGCATTGAGTAGGGGACAGCAGCATTTAGTTCCTGTTGTTTCACTTTGCGACCATTAACATAGAATCAGATATGAAGGTGATCTTGCTATACTATTATTCATTGATTTCTGAGTTTGATTTGAATCATATGGTTGGCTGAGGAAGTATATACTTCTGGAAAGGGTGTAATTGTATACAAGAATGCAAGGAACAGAATGCAGTAATACAGAATGAAATAAGAGCTATAATAGAAGTTCAAGCAGCATGCTGTGGGTGCACAGAGGAAGGAACAATTAATATTGACTGAGTGGCTATAGGAGGGTATGATATTTTAAAGGAGATAGTGTTTGAGTGAGGCCTGGAAGAATGAATAACCCATCCTTAGGAAAACAAGGAAAGGTAATCTGGCTGTCAGGTTTCTTGGGTGACACCAGAAGGGGTGGCTCCAGAATGTCCTGGCTAAAGTAGATGAGCTTAAATATAAGTATAGAGGATTCAGAATAAACAGCAGCATGTACTTCTTTTAACCTGCTTCAGTTAGAATTATAAGAGCTAATTAGGTTTTGCTACATTCAGACTTTAGGTGACTCTGTAGTAGTTTGAAATTTGATTTTTTAAATTACACAATTTATCTTAAAGACTCAGATTTTTGGATTTAGAAAGAACTTTAAGGATTATCTGTGCTAACCCACTGTAGTGTATAAAGAAACTAAGATGCAGTTAAATGACTTATTTAATGTTACACATCTAAATGATAGAGTTGGAGCTAAAATCCAGGCTACTTTACTCCTAGTCTTGGGTATTAAAATAAATTATATGGTGTATCCTTTGTGGTAAGATTTGTCCCAAATATTCTATTTGAATTATGTAGTGTAGAAGTTTTAGAATCTGAGATATAAATACAGTAAAATGCACAAATGTATTGTGAATTTTTCATATGTATAGATCCTTGTACGTATCACCTGTGAACATTTCCAGCAGTCTAGAATTTTCCTTCATGCCTTTTATTATGCCCTCTCCAGGGGATCTTCCCGACCCAAGAATTGAACCAGGGTCTCCTGCATTACAGATGAATTCTTTACCAGCTGAGCTATCAGTGAAGCCCAAAGAATACTGGAGTAGGTTGTCACTTCCTTCTCCAGGGCATCTTCCTGACCCAAGGATCGAACCCAAGTCTCCTGCATTGGCAGGTGGGTTCTTTACCACTGAGCCACCAGGGAAGCCCTATGCCTTTTAATAGTCAATATCTAATTCCTCTGCCACCCTTAAATAATCACTATTCTGATTTTTATTGTAAAGGACTAATTATGCCTGTTCTTGAACTTTATATAAATATAATGACTTCTGTCATTCATCATTGTGTCTATGATACTATCCTCATTGTGTGTAGCAGTTATTCATTCTTTTTATTAATATGTGGTATTCCACTGAATGAATTGGATTGTTATTTTTCTATTCATGGACATTTGAATTGTTTCTAGTTTTTGACTATTGTTAATAAAGCTGTCATGAATATTCTCATATAATTTTTTTTGATACATATATTGTCTCTATTCTTGGTGTAGAATTTCTGAGTTAACTGTTTTTCCAAAAGATGTAACATTTTTCTGTCCCTGCCAGTAATAGATGAAAGTTTCATTGCTCTACATTCTTGTCAAAATTTCTTATTGTCAGTCTTTACAATTTTGACTGTTCTGGGGTTAGTGTGTAGTGATTTCTAATTTATATTTCGNCACCCATCTGGCTCCAAAAGTGTTTAACTCGGATAACAAACATACATATGGCACAACATTATTAAGATCAAGGCAAAGGGAAATAAGGAGTGAACAGAAAGCTAAGGCCAGGGATCTCATCAAAGTGGAAATGTGCACTTTACAAAGTTAGTGGCTTCCTTTAGTAAACTCAAATACAAATGCCCGAATATGGGGTAAAATAGGAAGAATTAACTCACTACGAACATACTGTTTTACTTTGAAAAGGATTTTGCCAAAAGTATTTTTTAAAGGAGTTCTCCTCACGTGCACGACATTTGGTTTATAACTACTTCACTCACATGGAACCTGTAAGAAGCAGCCCCAAGGTAAAGAGTGGCCCACGGATGCCCATGCTCTGATTCCCTAGAGTCTGGCCCTGGTCGCCACCTGGGGAGTAATTGCTTTTCTTTCCCTGGCTTTCCTAAGCAAGTCAGGGAGTGGATATTACTGAGTTCTTTCCAGGTGTCCTGGCACAAGAGAGGTGCCCTGGGAGGAGGGGACAAAGGCTGGAGTGTGGCCCCTCACAGAAGAGGGACTGGTGAAGTGGCTCATGGAGAGGGTGTCCAAGGTAGTGTGGGCTTCCCTCGGAGAGCTGAGATTGCACCTATGTTGTCAACCCTTTATCCGCCTTTCCATCTCTCAGACTTTTCTTTTATTTAAAATAATCCACTTGTAAGGTCTCTTCATATATTAGAGCATGAACTCAATCTCTGATATTTGTAATTTTTTTGGTAAATTTTCTCTTCTTCTGCAATTTTAATTTAGCTAATACACTTTAATTTTATGTCAGGTGCTATTCTAGGCTCTGGGATAAAATGATGAGCCAAGAGTAAGTAATCCGTGTACTCCAGCCTTAGGAGGGAAGAGAAAATATTAGTCAATCACAGAAATAAAGCACAATCACCACTACCTTAAGTATCCTGCAGGAGGGCGTACAGAACCTCTAGAGACCAAGTGAGAGGGTGTCTCCCAGGAGCTGAAGGGCTCTGCAGGTGGCAGTGAGCAAGGTCCTTGCAGGAGAGTGGGCATAGGGTAGGAAGGTGGCAGAAGGTGGCTGAGATGAAGGGATGAGGTGTCAGGGCCAAGTGCTGTAGAGACGAATACCTGGCTTTCATGAAAAGACCTTTGAAAGGTGTTCAGTGGGCAGCCACATGATCTGTCTTAGGTTTGGAGAGATATCTAGCTCGGCAGAAGTGGAAAGAATGAAACAGAGAGGACCAGGGGCACCGGGGAGGGAGAAGGAGGCCACGGTGGGGAGGGAAGTGTTTATTTGGGGAGGCAGCAGGGTTGGCTGAGTAGCAGGTGCAGAGCTTTGAAGTGGGGAGCCGAGCAGGGGGCATGGTTAAGAGTGGAGGGAAGCCCCACCTTTGGGGGCGTGGCTGACTATAGAGGGTGTGGTTTAGCGGAAGAGCGTGGCCAAACGTAGAGGACTTGACTGAGCATGGAGTGTGGAGGGCCTGGGTATGCATTGAAGATACAGATTTTGCACGGGTAGCCTCAGTACAGGAGGGACCGCCTGGAGCCCTGCAGTCTTCAGAGAGCACGTTGTCCATGACCAGCACCTGCTTGGATCAAGAGGAATGTCACCGGTCCCTGAGCCTGCAGTGATGACCTCCTTCTGGGGCCTATCTGACCTTGCATGCAGGAGGTCCTCACAGAAACCACGTGTGGAAGACTGGAATCTGTTGTCCTTTAACCCTGGCCCCCCCACCGGCAGCCTCTGAGAGGGCCAGCTAGAAAGATGATGATGTCCCCAGCAGACCACACATCTAGCCTGTTCCCCCACATTCTTTATGACCAGGAGTTTACCTGGAGACAGAAAAGGAAATAAAAGTGGGGTTTTGTTTTTCAGGCAGTTTCCCCGTGAGCACCTCTGCTGGTGATACAGCAACAGCATCTTGGCTCCGGCCAGGGCACGCTGGCTCGATCCCCATCAAAAGCGCACGTGCGCTCCAAATGGGAAGAGGTACGTTTCTGATTTCCGACAGCAACGTTGTTTAATTGATGCCTTCTTACGCCCTCCCACTTCTTGCAGCTCTTTCTCTTCCCTCCCCTTTGCCCCTCCTCTTTCTTTCTATGTCAGGGTGATTTGAAAAAAGTCCCAGAATATGGCAAAAGGCATCGAACAAGGAGAGAGAGAATTAAGCCAAATTAGTTCCAGCAAAATAAGAGGAATTAGGCTCAGTTTAAGCAGGTAACAGAAAAGAATCAAGCCAGTCTTTCTCCTTTCCCAGCAATGAATCCGCATCAGTTCTTTTTTTGCCAAAAGGAGAGGCAACATGGCTGCCTTAGTTCGAGCCAGCCCTCCTCCTCTGTCCCCATGCCCTCCTGGACTGGGATTATGGGTTGGCAAGTCGCTGACCGTGGTTGAATTCTATCATTATTAAAGTTCAGTGCGAACCTCCTCCCCTTATTTCCTTTCCATTTAAAGTTTCAGGGATAATAAATTCTTTTGATTTAGCAATTATTGGAGTACAGAATTAGTGAAACGCTGGCTTTCAGAACAAAGTAGCATGGGGACTGGGTGGGTTTTGCCGAGATGCCACAAATACAGGCTTGCTGCTGAAAGATCTAGGGGAAATGGTGCTTTGTTAAGTCTGGAATTGGATGGGTTTTAATTTAAGAGCATAGCTCCAACCGTCACCTCTCTGAGCAGAAAAATGGTTATGTTTGTGGGTGACACATTCCTAAAGTAAATTGTGCTAAACCGCTGTGCTGAAATACATTATATTGACTTGTCTGGGGCTGTGCTTTTCCACATACAACATTGAGTTGGCTAGTAATAAAAATAAATAAGAATTATATATCATTTCATTCATTTTTTTGTATTACACTAGCAAAATGCATAAGGATATAATGCAATGTGTTGCAATATAGTTTTAGAAAATACAATGATAAAATTAATCCTTGATACAGAATGATGTATGCGAGTGGATTAAAGCCGAAATCAGAGGAGTGGTGCGTGCTCTGAAGGTGTCTCCGGGTCAGGTGCTGGGCTGAAGTTCAGATTGTTTCTCTGTGGGGTTGTGGAGGCCAGAACAGGCGTGTGGTGCCATTGACAGGGAGAA
Source organism: Neotragus pygmaeus (assembly GCA_006410875.1). Taxonomy (NCBI): domain Eukaryota; kingdom Metazoa; phylum Chordata; class Mammalia; order Artiodactyla; family Bovidae; genus Neotragus; species Neotragus pygmaeus. Next base: position 164,016 of record SJYV01018416.1, read on the forward strand.
GGCTCTCTCCTGCCCCAGGGCTGCCGGAGGAGCTGGCCCCGCCTGTGGGTGAGTGGGGGTGGGTGCTTGCCCTCCCTTGGACCCCACGGCAGGGAGATGACTGACTGGAGTGTCCCTGCCCACTTGGCACTGCGGGAGCCAGGGCGAGCCAAGCAGGACAAGTGTTCGCTGTTGACTTCTTCATTTATGTCACAGCATGAGCTAGAACGGCTCTAGCGAAATGCAGACAAAGGGACCTGGCCCTGGGCTCCTTCAGTTCAGTTCAGTTCAGTCACTTAGTCGTGTCCGACTCTTTTGACCCCATGGACTGCAGCATGGAAGGCCTCCCTGCCCATCACCAACTCCCAGAGTTTACTCAAACTCACACCCATTGAGTCGGTGATGCCATCTCATCCTCTGTCATCCTCTTCTCCCACCTTCAATCTTTCCCAGCATCAGGGTCTTTTCAAATGAGTCAGTTCTTCGCATCAGGTGGCCAAAGTATTGGAGTTTCAGCTTCAGCATCATTCCTTCCAAAGAACACCCAGGACTGATCTCCTTTAGGATGGACTGGTTGGATCTCCTTGCAGTCCGAGNCTTTTTCATTCTCCTCTTTCACTTTTGATGGATGCTAAAATTAGTGAGCAGAAGTTTGGGCAGACACAGAATATTTGTGTGACCTGAACTTACTAGTGTAGAATCCTGGTAGATACCATGTATACAAAGTGATAAAGATTAATATCACTGGGGGAAAAAGACATAATGACAACCTCAGACATAATGACATATCTTGCAACCTCAGATATGATGTGTAGAGAGGAGAACATTNGACCTCAACTTACTAGTGTAGAATCCTGGTAGATACCATGTATACAAAGTGATAAAGATTAATATCACTGGGGGAAAAAGACATAATGACAACCTCAGACATAATGACATATCTTGCAACCTCAGATATGATGTGTAGAGAGGAGAACATTGTTTCTGTCACATTCCTGCCATAAAGGCATAGCCATAATTGAGTCAGGAGAAACTGTAAACAGACTCAGGAGGAGCCTGGAAGGCTTATAGACCATGGGGTTGCCAAGAGTTGGGTACAACTGAGAACACACAACACTAAAATGCAACCAACCAGTACTCTTCAAAGTGTCAAGGTCATGGAAGACAAGGGAAGCCTGAAAAAGACTTCCAGGAGATACAATGACTAACTGCAATGTGTGGTCCTAGTTTGCTCAGTTTGCATAATTTTACTGTGACCTACGAGATGTTAACATTAAGAAGCTGAGTGAAAAGAACAAGGGAACTCTGTGTAATAGTTTTGCAACTAACTCTTCGGTAAGATGATTTCAAAATAAAAAGCTAAAAATACAGCCAAAAATAGGAGAGAGAGAGAGATGTGAGGACATGAGAGCAAAGACACGCAGTGGTTTGGGGACTTTATCTTAAATGAACTGCAGACATTGTTACTGGCACACAGAGTTTGTAAGAAGCAAGTAGATAAGAGGCAACTACATTTTGAGTGCGTTAAATTATGAAAAGAATTGTCAGTCTGGACTTCTAAAAAGACTCCCTGGCTGTTTGAAACTTAAAGTTACCCTCAGTGGTGGAATGCGGTTGAACAAATGGTTCAGTCCTAAGGAGGCTGTATTCCCCAACACACACTTCAGATAAGGTCAAAGAAGAACCATAACATAGCTGGGGCTGAGGAACTTCTGCCGCGGAGTGGAATCAGAGCCTAATCAGAGTGAAAGCCTCCCAGGTTTGGGAATAGCTCTGGACAAGTGTCTGCTGGGGACTCCCTTTCCTTTCTATTCTGAATGGGAGGGTTTCTGTGGTGGTCCAGCCGCTGCTCACTTCTGTGCATTCCAGGTACACGCTGGGGAGGCAGGGGCTGTGAAGGCCTTTGTCATTTAGGTATGTTTCTGGAGAAAGAGGGACTCTATCAACCTGAGGATGAATAGTGTAGTTGTGTGAGAAGGAGAGTGAAACAGAACATTTAATGACTCAAAGGGCAGTCTTTCATAGCCCTCAGTGCTATATATATATATATATATATATATATATACATATACATATATGTGTGTGTGTATATACATATAGGCTTCGTAGGTGGTGCTGGTAGTAAAGAGTCTGCCTGCCAATGCAGGAGACGTAAGAGACACATGTTCGATCCCTGGGTCAGGAAGATCCCCTGGATGAGGGCTCGGCAACCCACTCCAGTATTCTTGCCTGGAGAATCCCATGGACAGAGGAGCCTGGCAGGCTACAGTCCATAGGGTTACAAAGAATCAGACATGAC
>SJYV01018416.1:167168-268773 GCA_006410875.1 Neotragus pygmaeus
CGGCAACCCACTCCAGTATTCTTGCCTGGAGAATCCCATGGACAGAGGAGCCTGGCAGGCTACAGTCCATGTCGTCACGAAGAGTCAGACACGACTGAAGTGACTTAGCATGCATGCATATATAGATATCTGCTTTTCCTCCTTCCAGACACACAGTAAGATTGCACTTCTCATCTCGTTGAAGTGAGGCATGGCCCGCATGACTTGCTTTGGCCAACAAAAATGAGCAGAGTGGCACTGTTTCTTCTGAGTGGAAGTATTTAATCAGCCACATGAGGCTCTCTAGTGCTCTCCTCCCTGCCAGGGTTCTGGACCTGGCGTTCCAGAAGGTAGCAGCTTCCTCAGCCTGGATCCCAGAATAAGGACGACACGGAACAGAACCCTTGCTGAGCTGAGACTGACGTGCAATTAGATTGAGAAGCAAACCTCTTTTGTTCTAAATCTCTGAGACTGAGGGATGTTTATCACTACAGCCTAACCTAGCTTATCCTGATGGGACCACGGGACAAAGCAGGAGTGGATGGCAGGTAGGAAAGCCACACCCGGGTGTGTCTCATCTGGCTCCACTGGGCTCAGTAGCCATAGCTCATTCCTCAGTGGCCATCCCCTCTGCCAGGTGGGGCAGGGCTTGGCTTTTGAAAATCCCAGGAGAAGAGGGATGCAGGCCTGCGTCTGTGGAACATTGACCAGGCCTTTTCTTCCACATCATTTTGTTTTTGAATTCATTCTTCTGGGGATACCTGAGTGGCTATAACAACGTCCCACTCTGTCAGGAAAAGGAAAGGGCTGCATCAGGTCTTTTAAACATGGGGCTGGCCCAGGAGCTGGAAGGTGATGTGCACAGCCAGGAGATCACCCTGCCTTCACATATTGTGTCTGTTGAGTAACCCAGAGACCTGGTTCTAGGTCTCACTGTTCAGAAACTCACTAAGAATAGACTCACAGCTGCTCTTGGGGTCTCAGTCTGCCCAAATAAGTTGAAACTGGGGCAGATGNGCCAGGAGATCACCCTGCCTTCACATATTGTGTCTGTTGAGTAACCCAGAGACCTGGTTCTAGGTCTCACTGTTCAGAAACTCACTAAGAATAGACTCACAGCTGCTCTTGGGGTCTCAGTCTGCCCAAATGAGTTGAAACTGGGGCAGATGGAAATACCTTCAAATAAGTCTTTTGTTGTTGTTGTTCCAGGAGTTCTTCACTCACAAATAACATAAAATTGAGTGGCTCAGAACCTACTTTCCACTACTTCTTCCTGTCTGCCAAGGAGCAATGGCCCTGTATTTTCTCTAAGGAATCCCTAAAGCTCCTTGGAACGCAGCTCGGAAAGTCCCGAGGGCTCTTGTAGCTCGGATCGGCTGCGACTTTCCAGGCTGGCCAGAGCACATGGTGCAGGTCAAATCTCAGCCACCCTGAACTGGCTACGTGCTGTTTGGCTGGGGCTCTGCTGGCCTCTCGGGCCTGAGCCTTCAGCACTCAGGGCTCTGCTTGCACCAGACAGAAGTGCTCTCCTTAATCTGGTTGGAAGGATCAAAAGAGACTCAGAAAGAGAACAATTTTCCCTGGGTAAAATTAGGTTTTCATGCTGTATGTGTTAATATCCGGACTCCTCAGGTACCCCCAGCCGCATACCCTGTACTTTGGGAAAAGTTGGCGTGGTGCTTTGAAGTCTGATTGCTTTGGGTTCAAATTCCTCAATCTGCTGTGACCTTGGAAGAAAAAATTACTTCGATGCTATCCGTTTCAGTGTTCTTATCTGTAGAGTAGGGTTCCTATAATCATAGCAGCTGGTCCACAGAACTGGGAGCGATAAATGAGTTCACGCATGGGAAAACTGGAGTTGGGTGCCTGGCCAGGAGAACGCATCCGTGAACAGCATCTTCCGTGTCATCGTCCCTACAATTGATGGAGTCATTTCATGAAATGATGGAGTCATTTCTCAACCTTGTGCGAACATTTTTCCTCCATTAGGCATCTTGAACAACCTGTTTCCAATCCCACACACTTCCTCCACTGGCCTCAACCCCGAGCCTAAGCTCCCCACACGGAACCAGCACAGAAAGGAAAATCGGTGTTGCACTGAATAGATCTGGCTAACTTGGTGATCTCCAAGGCGTTACACAAATCAGGATCAATAATTTCCCAGCATGGCCTCATTCAGCAACTTGCTCATTATAGCAGGTTAAAACCCAGTAGGAACGTTCATGAAATTCTAACACGAGTAGTTCCAAAATGAAAAGTTTAATACCAACACTACCAAAAACAGCAGCACGTGCTTCTTTAAACCTCCTCTGGTCCACAAATCAATGAACAATCAATTGGTCTGCTATCGTCCCCGCAATTGATCATTATTTGCATCAGAGTGTAGACATAATCCAAGCCTGTTATGTTTCAGTGTGGCTCTGAAGGAGTTAAGTGAAATAAAGAATATTATCAATATTGTATCAGTCACAGATGAGAAACTACATACCAGGATCAGTGTAATTCATTCATTGGTTTATGGACACCGAGTCCTCCGGGGACTGTCACAAATCCACTTGATGTTCCTGAGTGTGAGATTTAGCATTTGGATCTTTGATTTAGCTGAAAGATGTGTAAAAACTCATGCAGTCAGACAACTCCCTACAGGCGATTCATCTGTGTTGGCTTTTACGTAACAGTTATTCCAATCAAGTGCCAGCAGTAACTTAAGCTCCATAACTTGCTTCTGAATTCACATTTCTGAGATGCTGGAGTGTGGAGGAACAGTGATAGGGGCAAGAATATCTCTCTGGGAGAAGTGAGCCTTGTTGCTCTCTTGTTTCCTGGGGATGGGCAGGCACCACCCGGGGAGGACATGTTTTGAGGAACCATGGAGCTTCTGACTTCCAAGCCTCCAGACCTGCATGAGGTTCTGAGTTTTCTGATATCAGATGCAAACTAGGCATGGGAGGGGGAGAGCCATGTGCCCCTGGGAGACAAGGACACTCAGGGCTCTCAGAGCTGTAGGTGGGGGTCCTTAGAGGTCTCCAGGATTCACAGCTGTTCCCTGGCTATTGCAGCAGGGGGCAGATGGGGAAAATCTATAAACCTGCAGCAGATCAGTTAACCCAGGTGGGAGACATAACTCGGTGGTTAATGACTTGATAGATAGTGGTTCTCATTTTCCTCCTCCAGGATTCCTGCCACGTCCCTCACCACCGCCGCCTTGGTCCAGCTCTGCGTCTCTCTTTGATTTCTCATCATCTGCACCAAAAGTGGGGGAGGAGGAGCAGAGGGTTGCATCATCTTAGTGTCTCCAGTGAGAATAAAAATTCAAGTGGGATGTTCTGTGTACAAATTCAGAGATATAAATGAAGAGATGCAATGGTATCTCTATATGAATGAGCTACAAATACCATTGTTATTAATAGACGAGATTGATAGATGATAGATGATAATAGATGATTGACGGTAGTAGATGATATTAATAGACGATACGCTTAGTGAGAATCAGCACTGCATGGAGAAGGCCCTTCCATGAATGAAACATTTAATCTTCACAGAAAACTTGTGAGAAGAGGAAACTAAGGCAGAGACTGGTTAATAAGTTGTCTACTGTCCTGCAGCTGGTAAAACGGCAGAACTGGGTTTCAAAACCGGATCTGTTGGCCCTGCAAGTGATACAATCACTGCACCAAGATACTTCTTTTCATCCATGGCCTCAGGCACTTTCCAGCCTCCTCCTGCTGCTGCTGCTGCTGCTAAGTCGCTTCAGTCGCGTCCGACTCTTAGTGACGCCATGGACTGCAGCCCACCAGGCTCCTCCATCCATGGGATTTTCCAGGCAAAAGTCCTGGAGTGGGGTGCCATTGCCTTCTCCTCCAGCCTCCTGAGGGAGAGATTTACAAGCAGAATAGCTGTGGTCACAGGTGCTATCGAGGAGTACAGAGACCTCCATTAGGAGGTCTGATCTCTCCAGAGGTAGGTAATACCTCCAGGAAGCAAAGGATGGAGAATGCCACTGAGACTGGGGGTGCCACTGAGCAAGAAGCTTGGCACAAAGGACCACATTAGGCTGGGCTCTCAGCTGGAGGAGCCAGGAGTGAGGTTTTGCCAAATCGCACATTCAGGTACCCTGTCAGGTGAATACTCGCCTTCTAGCAAGAGAAGAGCTGGCTGTGAGGAGCAGACATTCACTGAGGTGGGACAAAAAATCAGTCAAGCAGAAGATGGAGCTGAAGAGAATACACAGAAGGCAGCACGGAAAGTTAAAGATCTGGGCAACAGGGGAAGTGGGGGCCCCAAAGCATAGAGCAAGGGCCCAGTCCTCATACCTCAGCAAAGAAGTCTGGTGTACCAACTTCCAGAAGCAGAAGATGGAGAGTAGGGGAAAGAGGCAGCTTCTGGAGGGGTAATGGAGAGGAACTTTGCAGCATGGATGAAAGACATAAATCCTCAGAATCAAGAATCACAAAGAGTCCCAAGCAGGATTAAAAAAAAAATAATAATAAATCCACAGCAGGACACATCACAGCCAAAACAGGAAAAAACAAAAGAGAGAGATAAGAAAGAAAAAAAAATGAGTTCGGGTCAAAAGAGACATGAGGGCATTCCTCGGGGTTGTGGAGCATCACCAGACAGCCACTCTGATCTCGCTGGACCGAGTTATCTGTGACCACTTCCCTCCCACTCCTGGGACTTGAAGACTCACATCAGAGAGCCAATACCTAGAGGGGAAGGTGAGGTGGAAAAACCAGCAGGGAAGGCTCCCGTCCATCCCCGACAGTGGTCCAGCAGCACATACTCACGCCTTTGAGCTGGAGGAGAGGGAGCGGAAAGGGGTGAAGGCTCATCACAGTGGCCCTGGGAGCATTTGCCGCTCACTTCTGGGGGATCCAGGCAGGAAGCCTCCCTTTTCCTCCCAAACACCATGAGCGAAGATGTTCATGTACAGCCCCTGGCACCCGACGAGTGTTGTCAGGCGAAGAGCGAATGCTTATTGAGCACATGCTAAGCGCCAGCAGTCCATGTGGGCACTCTCACTGCAAGCCTATGAGGAGGCATTATACCCCTGACTTACTCAGGGTGACTCCCTTGCTAGGCCACCGGAATAAGAACTCAAGCAGTCAGTGCTGGGGGCGGGGGAGGGTCACAAAACTCTCGTTCCTTCTAAGGGAAATATGGAACTGACAAAGGTGGTGGCAGAGGAAACACACAGAAATCCCATTTTGGAAAAATGAATGGGCCTGTTTTAATCTTACACCATAGAATCCAACTCTGCAATGCTTACAGAGCACTCATTGTTTGTGCAACCTGCTTGGCCTCCCCTGGGGTGGCTTCCGGCCCATCTTGTTAGTGGTGCCCATGTTATGTGCGATGGGGGAGCCCGAAGGTAGCCCTGTGTCCCGGGCGAGTGTCTCTCCTCTGCTGGCCCAGGAGCCAGCGCCGCTCAGATGCAGCAACTTCCTCAGGCTCTGGTTTTTAAAGAGCCTTGGCTTGAAACTGTTCCATTTGGGAGGGTTTTTCCCTAGCATTTGGTATGGAATTATTACCAAATGCTAGAGAGGAACCCTGCCAAATGCTGTATATCAGCTAAAACCCAAACTCCTAAACAATGAAATATTTATAATAAAAACAGACCCCGGAGAGGGGCACAGACTGGGGTTCCCAGCTGGCGAGGGGCTGCCGGCTAAGGTGGCCCAGTTGGCCTTGCCTGCTGTGCAGGTAGAACCGCTAAGTGGCAGGTGCCAGGCAAGGCAGGTGTGGCTGGGCTAAGGGGCTCAGGAAGGCAGGAGAAGCTGGAGGTCTCGCAGCCCTCTCCTCAGAGAAGACACCCTCTCCTGAGAACCTGAAGATGTGGCTCAGCCTTTTTCTCTCTAGGGTTCCCCTCCCCATCTTCCAGCGGGGAGCTTCACATTCAGCAGGCACTCAATAAATGCTGACTGCCTGCAAGCGTGGATAATTCCAGTAACAGCAAAGCCCAGCCCATCTGGAACCCACAGGGAACGAGATCGAGACAGTTGAGTTTTCCAGAAAGAGCCATAAATTACTTTCATGTAACATTTTCAGATGGAAATATTTCTAAGATGTGGTACACATTTCCTTTCTTTCTTACTTGGAGAATGTGGAACACCATTAACCTTTCCGTAATGGCTCAGGGTTGCTGCTGCGAACCTCAGATGCTGAGCGGGAGGTAACGCAGCCCTCGGGGCTCTGGAGGTGTGCAGGGGTGTCTGCCCTCCACTAATGGCCTCAGACTGTGGAGCTTCCTCTGGCTTCTGGTCTGTTTCATAGAGCTTTTGGGTTCTTCCAGTTTCCATCCTTGCCAACATGGTTGTCTCTAGCAGTCCTTTTCTCTCTTCCTAAATTACAATTTTTAATTGACTGTGGACCAGAAGCCAGAACTCTAGGCTTAACAGAGTTTTGTGTAAAGGAAGCATGCTTGGATTGAGCATCTTATAAGCCTGAGTTAAATCCAGAAACTTGAGGCTTCTGTAGTCACTGTTTAGGCCACTCAGAGTTATTCTTGCATTTCTTCTTGACTCACCACCACAACTTGGAAAAGGCAGGTGACGGCTTGGAAAGTAGCTACTCTTGTTCAGAGAATCTCAGGAAATTCCTGAGAATGCTGACCACCAGTCTCTAAATATCCCACAGACATTAGACTTTGGAAACCTTTTCAAAACAACTGTACTTCTTATGAGCTTTATTTTTAACCAACAAGCAGAGCATGAGGGTTATTACTTCTGTACTTGGAAGACTGGAAACCGGGGCCAGGGAGCCCTCACAGAGGCCGACTGAACACCTTGGACACAGCAGTAGAGGCAAATCAGCTGGAGTCTGAATGAGTCTGGATCACAGGAGGAGAAAGCAGCGTGGCCAAGTGGCCACTGTGGGGGTCTGCTGCGGAGCCGTTTAAGGCAGGGCTTCCCAGGTGGCACTAGTGGTAAAGAACCCACCTGCTAATGCAGGAGACATGAGATGCTGGTTCGATCCCTGGATCAGGAAAATCCCCGGGGGGGAGGTCATGGCAAGCACTTCAGTATTCTTGCCTGGAGAATTCCATGGACAGAGGAACCTGGCGGGCTACGGTTGCAAAGAGTCGGACGCAACTTAGTGACTGAGCACGCACGCAGTGCAGAGCTATTTACAGAGGCACAGGCAGGGCCGAGAGAGCCCGCAAAGGGTGGGGAAGTGCCCCGGAACTGGCAGCTCAGGAAGCTCTTACCCTCAGCAGTAGGCACAGGGCTGCCACAGGACAAGGACTCCATGCATGGCCAGGGGAGGGGACTGACTGCCTGAGGCTAGGTGAAGTCTGGGGTGGGGGCAGCCACAGGAGTGGTGCACAGCTAGAGGAGCTGAGAGCCTGCGTGCCCCGGCCTTCTAGGGGCATGACCCTTCCACTCTTTGTGGGGCATGACATACCCCACACTCTTTCCTCCAGTGCTCCAGGCTCCTGCTGGTACCTCTCCCTGTGAACTGATCTCCCAGCAGGAGGAAAAGGGCGTTGGGGCAGGGAGTCCATAGAGGTCACCTTCCTGGGCCCAGAGTGGTGTGCAGACGGCAGTACAGCCGACTCAGGGCAGCAGGTGGAGAAATGCTCACAGAGCCTGGTAGAGACGAGGCTGCCGCCCACTGCACGGCGATTCTGAAGACGTTTCCCTGCGGTCCACTGTACCCGGGGGCAACACACATACCTTTGTAGGAAGGATGATGAGACTGTTGTGAGCCTGCAGACCTGGCAGCCCCACCGAGGGATTGCCTTCTCTCTGCCACAGAGGGGAAGTCCTTGTGAGCCTTCGAGGCCAAGCCAGGGGCTTCTCACCCCGTCTTCCCTCCAAGCTGCTGTGCTTAGCTGCAGAGGCTGGCCAGGACAGAGGCAGCTCAGAGCGGTGGGACATGCATGAATCTGAAAACGGCACGCAGAGCCCTGAGGCTCGGCTCTCTCTAGTGAATGTTCCTAAGCTCCAGTGTCTGTGCCGGTAAAGTGGTGATGGTCCTGCGCTGTCCCAGCTCTTGTGGGAATGAGACAGCAGACCAGGGAGTCCTTGGCAAACTCAAAGGGACCACACAGCTGAGAGGTACTTGGATTGAAGTCCCCGTTGCCTGAGGAAGGGTCAGCAGTGGTTCAGCAGTAAGCACGCTTCCTCCCTTCCTGGACAGGCCATTCGTTTCTGCCATCCATACTGGGCCGTGCTGGGCTCGGTGGTGGTGGAAGCTCAGAATCCAGAGTGGCCAGACCTGGGCCCTGCCCTGGCCCCATGCTCAGTGGTGGGAGTCCTTCAGGTCTCTGCCCAACACACCTGTGCAGGTGTCTCCCTGCTCCCATGACCTAGCCTTCCCTGAACCTGAATTTCAGGTCTTGTACACTTAAAAGGTTTGTTGATGTGCCTACTGTATAACATTTAGAAATCACTGGAATCTACCAAGAATTAAAAATTAAATCATCCATAATTTCACCATCAAGGAATGGGTGAATCCCCCCTTGTATGTTCTTGGAGTATTATAAGTTTGTAACAAACATGTATGTATAATATATGCCATGCAAAGAGGCTGCAAGGAAAATCATCACAAGTTAACAGTCCCTGTCCTCTAGTTAGAACATGGTGCATATCACAAGGACAAGGCAATGGCACCCCACTCCAGTATTCTTGCCTGGAAAATCCCATGGACAGAGGAGGCTGGTGGGCTGCCGTCCATGGGGTCACTAAGAGTCGGAAATGACTGAGTGACTTCACTTTCACTTTTCACTTTCACGCATTGGAGAAGGAAATGGCAACCCACTCCAGTGTTCTTGCCTGGAGAATCCCAGGGATGGCAGAGCCTGGTGGGCTGCCGTCTATGGGGTCGCGGAGTCAGACACGACTGAAGCGACTTAGCAGCAGCAGCATATCACAGATCACAAACTTGCTTTAAACAAGAGTGTATCTATATGTGTATATAAACTAGGGATTGTCTTGTGAGGAGTTTTCTACCCGCTGTTTTTTGCTTTCCCCATATGCTGTAAAATTGATCACACAGTTGTGATTAATGCAACTTCCCAAGTTATAAAACTCTCCTCTTTCACCTAACACTGGCATTTTGTGAAATGCGGAAATAGAGATTCATTTACTCATTCACTCACTCATGAGCCAGGTACAGAGTTTGTGAGGTGGCAGCCCTGTGCTCAGATGCTGAGGATGCAAGTACTGATGGTCAAGACACAGCTAAGCCTTGACAGCTCTGGACTCAAAGCTGACAGGCGGGCTGAGGTGGGCAGCAGACCCCAGCACCTGGAGGCTGCACTGGTGTAAGCCCCCAGCCTGACTCACCGGCTCCCCTTGTCCGCACAGGGCTTGCCACATGGGTGCTGCCTCTTGCCCCGATCTACTCCTGAGAGAACCTCTCGCAAACCCCACTTTCACTATGTCTGGTCCTGATGTTGCCCCTCTCACCCATATGGCCCCTGGGTCCCTAAAGCAGCCTCTCACGGGCCAAAGGCCACACTCACAGTGTTCAGGCCTAGTGTCGTTAGTCTCATCTTTAAACTCCTGAATTGTGACTTGCTTCAAGTCTCACAGGTACAAAATTGATCTTCAACAGATAACCTTTAAAAAATATGTTTCTCTATGGATTAGCTTCCAGAATGTCTGTCCTGACCTGTTTCATTTTGTAAAGAAACAAAACACATTCTGGAGAGTGGTGGGAAAGCCAGACACAGTATCCATCTGGTCAACACTGTATCCTTTTTGTGGGTCTGTCTGGGTGTGCAGCTCTGTAGCTGTGGCCACTATACTTCCCTTACGGGGCACAGTGGGAGATTTATTCCCCTTCCTGTTATGGGGTGCTTCTGATCAGGCCTGGCTCTTACAAGTGGTTAAAACTCCAATGTCTATTATCTAGAAAACTCTTACCTTCTCATAGCAATCACCACAAAGGCCAGGCAGACAGCTACAACAGAAAAATCTCCGGGTGTCAGAGTGAGATGACTTGGCTCCCAAAGTGGCATCTGAAAAATAAGTTCCAAGGGTCTAATGTATAGCATGGTGACTGTAGTTAAGAGGACTGTGTTGTGTACTTGACTTTATTTTCTTGGGCTCCAAAATCACTGAGGACAGTGACTGTAGCCATAAAATTAAAAGATGCTTGCTCCTTGGAAGAAAAGCTATGACAAAAACCTAGAGAGTGTACTAAAAAGCAGAGACATTACTTTGCCAATAAAGTTTCATCTAGTCAAAGCTATGGTTTTTCCAGTAGTCATGTATGGATGTGAGAGTGGGACCATAAAAAAAGCTGAGTGCCAAAGAATTGATGCTTTCAAAGACTGGTGTTGTAGAAGACTCTTGAGAGAGTCTTGGACTGCAAGGAGATCAAACCAGTCAATCCTAAAGGAAATCAACTCTGAATATTCATTGGAAGGACTGATGCTGAAGGACCAATACTTTGGCCACCTGATGTGAAGAGCCGGCTCCATGGAAAAGTCCCTGATGCTGGGAAGGATGAAAGATTGAGGGCAGGAGGAGAGGGTTGGATGGCATCACTGACTCAGTGGACATGAGTCTGAGCAAGCTCTGGGAGACGGTGACGGACAGGGGAGCCTGGCATGCTGCAGCCCATGGGGTCACAGAGTGTTGGACAAGACTTAGTGACTGAACAACCAGACAACATATATCAAATCATCTTAAATTCACGCAATGTTACATGTCAGTTATATCTTAATAAAGCTGGGAAAGATGCATCTGACTTCATGGGGTGTCTGAATGTGTCTCACTCCAGAGGATCCCTAGTGCCGCCGTCACAGCTCTAGCCGAGAACAGGGGCTTATGAGGGAGGCATTGCAGGGCTCGGGGTATTCCTGGGGACGCAGCCATAACCTGATTGTCTGGTTAACTTCTAGCTATGCTAGTGACTGCACTGATTAGTACTGCTGGAATACTGTACTTTCTTATCCTAGCAACTGTGTTTCCACCAGTCAACATCAGGAAGGTCAACATTACTGCTGCACTTGTAAAAAGATGAATAAGGAATTCATAAAATATTCACCCGTGGCCTGTCAAGAATTCCACAGATACTAGAGAACAGAGGCAAAGGGCAAGAGTGAACCCAAATTCAATGTGGCCTCAAAATCAGTTCCCTTTTTATAAATGTGTGACCTGCAAATGCCTCCCGGACAAGAGGCTGTGAGTTCTCCCCCAGCCTGCTCTGCAGATACGTCTGTGACAAGGCTGGGGAGTTTCAGGAAGACGGGGTGAAGTTGAAGTGCGGCCATTCTGGACCCACAAACGCAGATCTGATATTCTAAATTTTTTACTGACAAGATGCACCCTGGATGCTGTGGGTGGGCGTCTCTTTTCCTGTTAAGAGTGCATGCCCTCTGCAGAAAGGACCGCTTGCAGGTGGCCTGCATTGAGGGGTGGAGCAAGTTCAGGGCTCCCACGGCACATTGGAAGCAAACACCACTGAGAGGTCTCCAGAGCGCTCAGCCACTGGAGAAATGAGGGTGGGACATTGTCTTATTCTTTTTTGATGAAAAATCACCTACAAGATATTTACATATGATTGGCAGGGGTAAGTCAGTGCTTCCTTTGTAGCAGGCATTGCACTAAGCGTTAACTCCCTGAGTTCTCCAAAGGAGCCCATGAGATAGGAGCTCATTATTTAGGTTGGAGGTCAAGGCGCAGAGGAGTTAAGTAAATTTCCTAAGGTCACACAGCTCTAAGGTTGCAGAGGTGGGATTTGTATCCAGGTAGTCTGGCCATACAGCCCATGCTCAAGCCACTCTAGGAAATCCCTCCCCATTTCTCCTTTGGAGCAACAGTAAAATCATTCCCAGTGGCAAGACGGCCCTGGAGTGAGCAAGGAGAGAGGGTCTGGAAACAGTTTCTGAGTGGGCAGCTGGAAGGAAGGTTGGAGCAGGCTCCTGCAATGACATCTCACTAATAGTGGCTGAATACGTCCCCCCACTGGACACAGCCCATATGAGGAATGAAAACCAAGAGATACAGTGTTTCAATTGAAGCCCAGAAGGTCCTACCTGTCCCCTGATAGGGACTGAGGGACATATCAAGGGTTCTAAAGCTGAGAGGTGAGTCTGGGGTAAAGGGAACCTGCTGAAAATTTCACACCACCATCAGAATTAGAAGGCCAAGCTGTTCGCAACAAATGTATCTGCCTAAGGGTTAATATTCTTTTATGAGTTTGTAAAATAAGTCCTAAAGTTCTCCCCCTTCCCTGGCCCTTAAAAGGCAGGAAGAGACATGAGTGGGGAAGTACATGTTGGGGTGGGGCCTTTCTGGAAAGAGAGTTGGCAATATCATGAGGAGCCTCAAAACCCTCCATACCCACTGACCCAGTAACTTCACCTCCAATGACTGATACTAAGAAAATGAACAGAGATGCAACAAAGGTTTCTTTAGAGAGAGAACAAAAAAAATTTAGAAACAGTTTAGATGTTCCAAAATAAGAGATTGTTTAAATAAATTTTGTTGCGTCCATTTGATGGAACATTATGTAGCCATAAAATCATGTTTTCAAAGGATATTTAATGACATGGGGAAATACCTTGTGCTACAAGGTTAGAGAATAAAAGCAAGACACAAAATTTTTATACAGAATGATTCAAAGTTTGTATAAACTAGAAATGTGCAGAAAAATGCTTGGAAGGAAAAGCACAAAAGGCTGGCAGTGTGAGACTGAGGGATATAATTGTCTTCTTCATATATTTCTGTTTTCTAATTATTCTTCAATGTGAATTGAGGGTTACGTTCGATCAGGAAAATAACTATTAATTCTTGAAAGTTGCAACTGACTTCTAGTGATGGCAACACATTTTAAGCCATGCTTTCATGTATTCATTCACTCATTCAAGGAGTCAATAAAAGCTAAAACAGTACCTGAACATACTGTGAATTATTTGTGTTTTAGAATTAATTTCTTCATTGGTTTCATCAGCACTCTCCTCCTGCCCCATATTGCCATGGGCTGGGCTAGGCTGGGCTCTAGCAGTGAAGCAGGCTTGAGTTCTGCCCTCTTGAAGCTTGAAGCCCTGGGTAGGGAGGGCCCTCCCACAAATATTTACAGCTGAGGGAGGGCCCCATATTGGGACCCTTAGAGCCAGAGGTGCGCTGGATAAGCTGCAGTGGACACAACTGCCTCAAATGTTCACTCTGATGAACAGGTTCATCCTGTTACTAGTGTGGTCTCATACTATTAATGTCAGCCCACCAGTTTCTACTCTACCAAATGACATTCCCCTGAACAGGCTGCAAAGCACTCTTGAGGATTCTGGAGCCCTCATGGGATTCTAGAGCACTCAGAAGCACTCAAGAATCTTGGGTGCAAGTGTAGACATAGCCTGTCAGAGACTCTCCAGAGATTCAAGCAGACCCTCTGAGCTAGTCCTTCTGTTTCCTTGGCGACACACCATCTGATTCCATTTTCTTTCCCTCCTGGAGCCTGGCACCATCAGCACACCTTTGACCCTCAGCACATTCCCATCCACTCTCATATCTTCCTCTTATGATTCTCCAAGATCCGTACGACTCAACTCAGCCCTTTGGATCAGGATTTAAAAATGAAGTCTCCAGAGTACTGTTGCTTCTCAGGCCTAACCTCCTACCGGCACCCCCTCTACCCGCCCAGATCACTGCCCACCCTGAGCTGTGTGGTCTGTGCCCTTGACAGGTTCAGAGAAGGCTTATGAGGGTTCTGAATACTGGCCAGAGTCAAGGGACTTGCTTTTTGCCTGAATTTGGTCTTTCTCATTTGTTTTCCAGTTGCTTCCTTGCAGGTGGTGATAAGGCTCAGTGTTTACTCAGGGTAACCTTCAGGATCATTTGTGATAACTCTGTATAATCTATGGGACCAGGTCACACCTCTGAGTCAAACACTAGCTACACATTTTCTGGAAAACTGTATTTTTCCAATATATGGTCCCTTGTTTCTAGTGCCAAAAAAATGTACCTCTTCCTAAGGTAAAATCAGGACTAATAATTGGAACTTGGGAAAAGCAGGGGTCAGGTCATGGCGGTGTGCTGCACTGGTGGACACATTCACAGCATAGATGGGAAGCACTCTGGTCATCGACATCACGTCTTGCGAAAAGCCGATCGCCACCAGTAGTTTCATTTCATAATTTGATACTTTGTTTAACTTGTAGCCTCAAAGCCGACCAGGTTTAGAGATTATGGGCTACTTAATGGACTCGCCCCCGTTTTGAACTGTGGTGTTGGAGAAGACTCTTGAGAGTCCCTTGGACTGCAAGGAGATCCAACCAGTCCATTCTAAAGGAGATCAGTCCTGGGTGTTCTTTGGAAGGAATGATGCTNGCAACCCACTCCAGTGTTCTTGCCTGGAGAATCCCAGGGATGGCGGAGCCTGGTGGGCTGCCGTCTATGGGGTCGCACAGAGTTGGACACGACTGAAGCGACTTAGCAGCAGCAGCAGTCACTTTTGAGAACCTAATGAAAGAGGTCAGAACCCGTCTATTGGCTTGAGAAGTATTACTTCCAAGGGAGGTACTCTGAGAGGCCAGGTGCTTGTTGTAAGGTGCTGATATGGCTCACATATGGTGTGGCTCCTCCAGACCTTGCTTCTGAGCTGGTCTGAGAGTCAGAAAAGAACTCATCTCACCACCACAATTTTCAACCCCAGCCACTATCCACCTAACTCACCAGGCCAGGCTCCCGATGACTTTCCTCAGTTTCAAGAAATCAAAAGGCTGACACCCTCCCTGAAGAAGACGCTGCAGGAATGGCAAGCCCGGGTCAGAGCAGGAACGGTAGAGGGGTTGTCTCTGCAGAGTGCTGTGAGGATTGGCGAGTGCAGGAGTCCCTGATGCAGGCATTGGGNTCAAGAAATCAAAAGGCTGACACCCTCCCTGAAGAAGACGCTGCAGGAATGGCAAGCCCGGGTCAGAGCAGGAACGGTAGAGGGGTTGTCTCTGCAGAGTGCTGTGAGGATTGGCGAGTGCAGGAGTCCCTGATGCAGGCATTGGGGCATCTCTGCTTCAAGTCGAGCCTCAGGATCCCAGCCCTGGCCGGGAGCAGTGAGAAATACTCTAGCGCTTGGAGAGGAGGAGGCGAGGGAGTCAGTGAGGAAAGGCTTGCTAGGGCAGGACCAGAGCCAGGGAAGAAGGGTAAGGAGGGTGAAAAATCCCCAACAAGATAAAAAGGAGTCCCACGGATTGTGGACGTGGCCACTAAACACATAGGGTATGGAGAATCGATGAGTGAACTGTGCTTTAGTAGGACGGAGGTAGCCTTCAGGTTCCGGCCTCTGGAGGACTCCAGGCCTCTGTCCACTGCCCAGGGTCCCTCAACCCTCACCTTGACGCGCGCCCATAGCAAGCGCTGGCTGCCTGAGTCAGCCAGGGAGGCCGCCGGCCCGAGTCCTCGAGAAACGCAGAGAGCGCGGGCGCCGACAGGGGGCGCCGGCGAGCACCGGCTCCAACCCTCCGTGGGGCTCAGGCGGTGCCGCGCGGCGGCCCCCGGGTCGTGGGCAATCTCTGCCCTGCCTGCTCTGGCTGGTTCGGCTGCAAACCTCGGTGGCCTCCGTGCGCACCAGTTGAGGTCCCATAGGCCGTCTGGAGCGCAGTGTTCCAGAAATGCACGAATTCTAAGGGTCGCGGGGGCCTCTGGCTTCCTGATCTGGAAGGGGCACCCCGGATCTGGCGGCCACGATCCGGACCTCACCGAGCTGGGCATCCCGGAGAGCCCCAGTACGGTGCCAGGATGCACGGCCTGACTCCCTGCTTCCCATGGCTCAGGCGGGGCTGGCGGCTCGAGGGTTAAAAGGCGACTGCCACCCCCATTCTCTTGGGGGGAGAAAGTGCCTTTTCTCCAAGTCNGGAGAGCCCCAGTACGGTGCCAGGATGCACGGCCTGACTCCCTGCTTCCCATGGCTCAGGCGGGGCTGGCGGCTCGAGGGTTAAAAGGCGACTGCCACCCCCATTCTCTTGGGGGGAGAAAGTGCCTTTTCTCCAAGTCCATATGGCCACTTCCTTTCGACCTGCTCGGCCCTGCTCGCCTCTTTGTCCGAGCTGTCACTTATAAAGAATCACTTGACTTACAATAACAGGTTCAAAAGACGACAGAGTATAATCAGTTGATCCACGAAGAATTGAAATAAAGAACACCCCACTGCTCCAGCTATCATTCCCATAGAGATAGTGATATCATTGATGTGATTGCGATGCTAATTTCTATACAAGAGGGAAAAAAAACACCCTTGTATTTTGGAATTTGTTCAAAGAGAATTTCAGACACATCAGATTGGAAAATGCAGATTGAATTCCTAAACTTTTTTGGGGTAGGCAGGGGATTTTATAAAAGACCACCACTGCAGAGATATGAGAGATAAGTGGACTTCAAGAATCTCATAGGACTAGCTTGTTTGGGGGAACTCCGATTCTCCTGGTCCTCAAAGTCCTGGAGAGAGAGAGTGAGAGAGAGGAGGAGGTGCTGGGTTCTCAAGGCAGAGTCCAAGGGCGGTGCAGCACAGACCAGGCTGGGTGCCCACCCACCGAGCCCCTGTCTGGGGGGATCACCCGCAGTGAGGTGCAATGGCCAGGTGCCATGCGAGGCTGGGTCTCTGCCTGTTACCTGAGACCCCAGTTCTTGCCCACTGCCAGGTTGGTCTTCCAGTGTGAAGTTTTTTTCATCTCACCCCACTGTTGGACGGGTTATTTGCAACTAAGTGGTCCCTCTTCTAGGAAGGGGTTGGTGATGGGGAGGCTGTGTCCTGCTTTTTCTGTATTTTTGCTTTTTATGTATTGTGGTGCCCTGGTTTAAACCCTCCAGTCAACTAAGGGAAACTCAGTCTGGGCAGGCTGGAACAAGTCTTACCTGAATCAATGTTTTAAGTGTCCCTGTGGCTTGACGTTTTGAATAATCAATCAGTCTCCATCATTTCTTAATCATGCACAACACAGGCCTCTCTCCAGTCTCTCTCCTCCCCCCCGCCTCCTTCTCTCTCTCTTTTCCCCTCTCTCTCCCTCCCTTTCTCCTTCTTTGTCAACTCTTTTGGATCCTGTGTTTCTGCTATTAACGTGTCCCAATGTCACATGCAAGCCTTTTCTTTAAAACAAGCTCCTCATTGGTGTATCTGGATACTTCTTTTATTATTATTACTGAATCTTTTTTTTCCCCCATAATGACACCAGGATCATTATATAATCCCATAACAAAGAGGCTTTTGAGGCACCAGCTTTTGTCAACTCTAGGACAGAGAATCCATAATTGCATTATTCAGCTTTTTCCCCCCTTCTTCCCCCTCTTCTTTGCTTCACAGAAACCCAACCTCAAGCATCACTCACATCTCTACCTTGTTACCTCGCTTTATACTATTTACCAAAGCGTTTGCCTTGAGGACCAGTATTTGCAAAGTTGCCTTAAAAAAGTTATTTTGTTTGATAATTAAGTCCTGGAGCCCACCGCGTGATGATTATTCTGGACCCATAAGGCAGAGAACCTGCGTGACGTTTTTCTCGAAGTTTAATTACCGTATGCTAATTTCCTTGCCTACTACGTGATTAATTAAAATCATATTTTCATAATCATTTGGCACTAGTATTGTTTTAGAATTATCATGATCTCCTAAATAGTGTCTGTAAATAAAGTCGCCTCTAATGGCAGGCGCGGGAGGCGAGGCTGACGACCTCTCCGTGTTTGTATCGCGGCGATTGGCAACATAACTGCCTTATTTACATTAAATACGCCACAAGGTTACAGCGCGGATCAACGTCATTTGATCGCTGATGACTCCCTTAAACGCCCGGGCTGTGACTGATTCTCCGCGTCCCGCTGTCCACCGAGATTCACCCGGGAGTTTTTTTTTTTTTTTTTTCCCCAGAAAAGAAACAGACTTTAAATAGTTTCAGGAGCAGGTAAGAATTACGCTTTTTCCTCTCCCCTTTTCCGTCTCTCTCTTCTCTCCCTCCGTGGCAATCTCTCTCTCCCTCTCGGCTGGATAAAAAATTCTTTAGTCAAAGGCAGGAATGCAAAGTAGTGACAAGCGAAGGGGCTGATATATGTCTCAGTAACGAGTCTGACAATCAGAATGTAGCTCTTGGAGAATAGATAGATTTTAATAAGTGTGTTTACATGAGCTCAAGGTCAGAAGCAAGCTGCGCTGTGTTAAATGGTTTCTTAGTTGCTAGACAGAGAGAAAAAATGGACGATCACACACCATTCTTTGTAGATTATTATATCAAGGGTTCAGTCTCTGGCTCATCAAAGCTAAATGCCGCAAGACCTATCTAGTTGCTGTGAATTATGCCAGGGCGACAATGGAGAGCGTTTTTAATGGTACAATGCATTTCACCTACCAGATAGGGGGAGGCCGAGCCGGGGATGGGGATGTCTGCTGGGGCTGGGTGATGAGTATCAATGAACGGGGCGATTCTGAAAAGAGGCAGACGAAAATCGAGCCCGCCCTGCCCCGGCTGGGCTGGGAACAGTTCGCAGGGCTCTGCCGAGTGGGCGAGCGAGGCGCGCGAGCAGGGCGCCCGTCCCCCCTCAGCCCCGGAAAATGATCAAGTCAATCATGTGGACATGTTTNCCTTCCCCCCCCCCCCCCAATTTCTCCAGCATCATTTATTTCTTGCGCTTGAAGGACAGTGTGCAGGGCTTCTTTACTAAAGACAGAGTCACCGACAGACTGACAATTCTGTTGGAAATGCCATAAATTCTATAGCCAAAATGTAGCTACATTCATAAAATAGCAACCGTGGCCTGTCCAGATAAGTGATTTTATAATATCTCAAATTTTATTAAAAACACAATAGTGTATTATTTATTTACAGTGTTCAGAACCTGGGGAAAAGTAGATTTTCTTGGGAGAAAACTGTGACCCTAGTTTCTGTTTGCTAGGAAATTTGCTGGCAGCTCGGCCCACCAGCCTGACCGGGAAGGGGCAGGGGACTCAGCTTTGGCCTGGGGAGACACAGGGGCGCAGCGGGCAACCCTCCGGCCTCTGCTTGGGGAGAGCCTAAGGCTTCTGGCTGAAGGCTGCTTTAGTTATGATGTCATTCTGATAGCGGAGTGCAAATGTCTCCTGATTCCACCATTAACCGCCTGGCTGATTTGCTTGGTAATGATAGCACTGCCGTCCAGCGCTTTGACAAATGCAGGCCCGCAGAGCTCTAGGAATTAACTTTTCTCCCCACCGAGGAAGAAGCGAGCTGCCAGAAGTCTCACTACTGAGACCCTGACTTGAACTTTGTAGTACCTGAATCCAGACACAAACAGGATGACAGGCCTCTAGATTGAGGGACCCCAGTTTTCCCAAAGTTTGGAAAACTTTTAGAAGGCTTCAATCTACAGAATACCGTTAAGCTGGTAACACTTGATTTGGGTTGTGACCAGGCAGAGACGTTTTTTTGATCATGGATGGCTAGGACCCCAGGTCTCTCTGGGGCCATTGCATAGAAGACGGGATTGTGACATCTGCTTCCTACCTTCAGTCTCTTAACTGTGACTTTATGTTAATATCACTGCAAGTAAACCGGATTTAGTGTGGATTTTTAAATAGTGTACAATGATTTAAGATTTCTTTTGATTTACTGTTCAAATGAAATTTGCATAAATGTGATGAAAATGAACTTAACATCTGGGCATATGAAAAAAGGTTAGTACCTCATATGTCATCTGCAGAGAAAGTCTCTAAAATGCTTTCACCCTAAACTGGGTTCGGAGAAACAGTTCCTGGAGACATAAATGGTAATTATGGAAAACCTGGAGAAAGCGCTTTCAATAAATTTGCATTCTCTTGGACCACTGCTCTGAAAACCCATCTTGTTCTGTGCCTGGAGTGCTTAACTTCTGAGCAAGCTTGAGATCTCACAACTCAGCAAGTTAACTGCTGGCTGGGGCTGTCTTCATGGAAGACATAGGGCAGAATAAGGAGAGACAGTCACGCTGCTCTGGTCCAAGCCGGAGGCCAGTAACCCCCATTATGAGCGAGGACAGGGAGGCGGCCAGGATGTGCAGCCCTACTAACCACAGCTGCCCATTGGGTGCTGAAGGCAGTGCTGAGATGTAGAATCATTCATTGCCTGCTGAGCTCCAAAAAGCTGACAGAGTAGGTTGTCTACTCTGCCTTAGGTAACCAAAGAAATTTCCACCAGATCAGACCTATAAAATCCAAGAGCCCGTTCAACTGAACTCTGAACTTCACCTTTCTGAGCAAGAGAAACTTATCTCTGGCATAAGGGAATCAGAGTTAAACAGCCTTTCCCAAACATGGTTGCCTTTTGCTCAAAAGTTGGCTGTGAATGGCACAGGTGTTTTTAAAGTGCCTTGAATGGAAGGGGGAAAAAAGACAGCAATGATGCTCACGAGAATATAGATGAACTTATTTTTTTTAAAGAAGAGGATCATAAAAGAAGAAAGCAAATAGATTTATTTTTCCAGTTTGAATGAGGACAATTATAGCTTTTTAACGTCTTTGGATTTAGTGTTTTTAATAAGCCTTTTAAGTAAGCTGAAATATCAGCTTGCATTTTGTTCTCAGCATTATTTAAAGTGAGACTTGATGCAAGTTTAAAAACAGAAATGAGCTTTTTGTAGGTCAGCTTTTGTCCATGCTGAGGTTGGGAGTCCCCTACAAACCTCTGCCAGGATCCTGAGCAGATGAGAGTGCTCAGCCCTGCTTCACCCTGTCTCTAGGTGAGACAGATTTGGGCTGGAAGGCTGCCGGCGGTCAGGTGACCTGATGCTATCTCTCAGACTGTGAAGGTTGGATTTTGGAGTCTAAAAGCAAGATGCAAGTTCACTGACATGGGAGAGACTCACATCTGCTAGTAGGGGCTTGTGAACTGAGTAGCTCGGTGGAACCATGCCTGTCGCGCACACCGGCCGCCCCCTCTAGGACATGCCATTGCAGGACAGCAGAGACACTGGAGGGAAAGGAGATGTCCCAGGCATGGTGGGGGTGGAGGGTCTGACTGGTGTGGCTCATTGTGTATTTTACCTGGTCTTGTGGTACCTGTTTGGGAGTTGTTGAGAGAGAGGCCTTTTGTTAAGGAGAGGGTTGCTTGCTCTGGTCTGGGCTGTCTGGGCCACCGCTGGTGGCACTGAATGCTATACAGCATAAGAGCCAAGCTAAGTTAGAGAGTCCTATGTGCAATCAAACCGAGCTAAGCCAGGGAGTTGGCCCACCAGGATCTCAGGTGTAGTGATGCTGGTTGTGTGTGTGTGTGTATGTGTGTGTGTGTGTGTGCGCGCACGCGCTGGAAAGGGTGTTCTTGCTAGAAACACCTGTTATGAGATGATTTCCTATTTATTCACAGTGTATTACCCAGGGTAGATTAGTGAGTTTATCAGTGTCTGTGCACTGTGGAAGGATTGGGGCTAAAAGAGCTGAAGGAATCACAAAGTGGAGGGGGGGACATGTATGATCAGAAGATGGACCCTGAAGAATGCAGGCCCCCTTTCCTACATCACTGTGCAGAGAGCAGGGCTGGTTTTAGTGGGCTCTCTTGGCTGCTAGAGAATGTTACCCGTGCCACTTTGACTTTAAAAAATCATCGTAGATCTTTGGTTTCTCTTATATTGGAGTTTTTGCTGCTACAGAGGGCATTGCTGCTGCTGCTGCTGCTGCTAAGTCACTTCAGTTGTGTCTGACTCTTAGCGACCCCATGGACTGTAGCCCACCAGGCTCTTCCATCCATGGGATTTTCCAGGCAAGAGTACTGGAGTGGGGTGCCATTGCCTTCTCCGACAGAGGGCATTGAGCGCTTGGCTTTTCATGGCCTCTGAGCACGCTAGAGGTCGGGTTTATTTGCCCTAGGAGACCAGATCCAGGTGAGGCCTTTGGTGGGACTTGCCAGGCTGGCCTGAACATTGTTTCTCTAGATCAGGGTTTCTCAAGTGTGACACTAAGGATGTTACCCACTTGTAGAGTCCGTCCTGTGTTTTATAGGATGTTGAGCAGCGTTCCTGACCTCTACCCACTAGACGCCAGTAGCTCTCCCCAGTTGTGACACTCAAACACGTCTCCAGACATCTGCACACATTCCCCGGGGGAAAATCAGGTTCACTTCCCACAGCTTTTATGTGCCAGGCCCCATCCTCGGCGTCTCAAGGGGCACAGGGAAGTCTCACCCTCAAGGAGTGCACAGCCTGGTGGGGAGACACATGTGTCCCAGTGCCTTGGGATACCAGGACCTGTACCACGCAGGGGCAGAACTGGGGGTCTGAGAGGAAGGGGAATGTCAGTCCACAGTAGAGGAATACCGGGGTGGAGGGTATCTGGGGCTCGACTCTGAGAGCTGTGTTTCTGGGCTCCCTGACTGTGACAGGCAAGCCAAGAAGTATAAGGCAACAGTTCTCGGACTCTGATTTGAGGCTGGGCATCCTGCTGGCAGGGTGATGCCGGTGGCTTATTTCTGTGCATTCGCTACATGGCTGTCATGGGCTCTAAGCACTCGACTTGTTTAATCCTTACAGGCGCAGGTGCTATATTTGTCCCAAATTTCAGGAAGGGAACCTCAGACACTGAGAGAGGGGAGTGGAGGATCCAGGATTAGAACCCATCTAACTTGCCTCTGGAGTTTTCACACTCAACACCACTCCTGCCCAGAACACCTCTTTTGACCCACAGCCAGCTGCCCTTTCCGAGGGCACAGTCACCACAGAACCCCTGGGATTCCATCATTGACCCAACAAGCTCATCCACACACAGCCAGCAGCCCCTTCTCAGGGACACAGATCTCCAGGTGGGGCCTCTGGGTGATAGTGGCCGGAAGGTTATGCCGATACATTAAGAGATGCAAGAAGGAAAATTAGTTTGTAGGGTCCCCCTCCTCTACCTACCTCTTCACAATGAGAAAATTAAGTGCCATTTTGACACAGGAAAAATGATCACCGTAGGCTTGAGCTGACATTAACCTGAAAGTTTTCCATCAAGGCTTGGATCACCCGAACTGTGTTTGGCTTCGATCACTGAGGTGGGCTTGTCTCTGGTGCTCTGCCCTGCCCTGTTCTCTCGGTCTCTGCTGGTCCTTCAGCTCAGCCCCTTCACGATCTTTTAGCCTTTGTTGGTTGTCATCGAACACACATTCACCGGTACACACAGGCAGGATGAAGTAACCCCATTTAGGTTGTGAAAGCCAACCCACAGAGCCTCTAAAGTTGAGATTAATCACAGAAATGTCCATTCAGCCTTAATTACAATGCCGTTCTCACTTGCATCTCTGAGGTTTCAAAATAATTCCTATAGATTTGGATGAGATTTTGGTTTGTGGAAGGGCTAGATTGTAGGGCTCTCAGGGAACATTTATGCCTGTAGTTTCTAGGCACCCAAGGAGGCAGGGTCTGGGGCCTCTCTGTAGGTGTGCAGAGGTGGCCAGAACATAGCCACCAGCAGTGGCTGCTCTTGGGTGCCTGCCTTATGCCAGACCCTGCACTCTGCACCTTGGATATGTCGTCTTATCGAGACCTTTTAACAACAGAGTGAAGGGCATCCCTGGGCTCGGTTTCACCAGTGGGCAGACTGAGAGGTGTGGCCACTTGTTGCAGCTACAAGCCAGGGTTCAAAGCCAGCCTCATTAGCCCTGGGTCTCACACTGCTGACCTTGTCTGCACCCCTGCCTCCCTAGTCAGTACTCAGGACTGTGAGTAAAATCATCCTTCCCTGTCATAGTAACTCGCCTTTCTCATGGAAGTTAAAAATGTAAACCAGAACTTGCTACTTGGAGAACATATGCATTGTTGTAAATTTGTTTTCAAGAGGGAGAAAATATTTGGAAACTGTATCAGCTAAACTGTATCAGCTATAGAGAAGCAAACAGATCACAGACCACATAGATATTATATATGGAATTTAATTTCTTGAATAGCTTATTTAATTTTATCTTTCAAAATATCTGGAAACACTTATTTCTTATTGACTAGAGAAGAAAGTGGCACAAATTTTTTTCTTGTTCTTTAAAATTTTTAAAAATCCTCTGTTAAAATCTATTAAAGTCAAGTCAAGCAAAGCCTTCCAAATTATTACAGAAAGGCTGTCATTTCTATGAAGCCTATTGAAGGGGGTGGGAAATCTTATCAAAATTACAGCTAAAGTGCTTTAATTATTTTGCATCCTCGGCCAGGGCTCGCAGTCTGGGGGTTGTAATCTATTGATGCCAAGTGGCTATTTCAGCAGCCTTAAATCTGTACCGAGCAGAGAGCATCTCACTGGTGAAACATGGCTGGATCTGGCAGTTAAAATTGGTGCAGGATTCCTGCAGCATCTGAGGAACTTCATTCATTCAGGTGGAAACATTTTCCACCTGAAAGAGGGTCAGCTCTGGTGGGTGGCAATCCTGCTCCGAGAGCCCAAGAAGAGTTCAGAAGGTGGGAAAGTGCAGTGTGGGAAAGTGGGAGAGGGAAAAGCTGCCACATGCCGACATTAAAGGATTTAATCTGTGCAGCCAGAACCTCTTCGATGGTGGAGGGCAGCCTCTGTGCTGGTCCCCACTGCCATGAGGTCTCCTCGAGTCCTCGGGCCGCGCTGAGCCATCCGAAGCCCCGCTCCACCAGGAACTCTCATGGACTTTGGAAGCACCATTTCTTAAGCAAAATGCCAGACACCCTGTCTGCAGTTCTTTTCTGAGCTCATTGATTTGACAACTTAATATCTATTTTCTGTGTGCTTTTTGTTTTGTTTCATTCTCCCCTCTTCCCAGCCTCCACCGGCCCCCCCAACCATTTCCTCCTTTTCAGCTGTTTTTACTCTTTGCACACGAATTTCTGAAACTATATTAAAAAAGCTTTCCTTGAAGTCTGGTGGGGGACCGTTTGAATTTTAGCCTTATTTAAAATTCTCCTCTGTCATATTTTAGAGGCAGAAGAAGTACAGACACGCTGACACGAACGTTTGCATCATGTGAAATGTATTGATTAAGGCCCATAAGGTGGCGATTTCCCCTTTAATAACTGCTGCCACCCCAAGGAAGACACAGTGGCTTTCTGAGTGCGTGACAAATGAGGAGCTCATCCAAGATCTGGTCATCTGATTGGCATTTCCCGTGACAATGCTTCTGTGATGTAACCAGTGGTGATATGCTTGTCTTTTGGGGGGGATGTGTGTTCTGTGCCTTCTGGCATGTTTATTCTTTAGCAATGACTGTCTGGTGAGGTCAAGTAATATATTGCAGATTATTAGAGTACGTACCATTTTCAAAACCCTCCCGGAAGAACTGGCTGCGTTTTGACACACTGCCCTTTTATCTCAGTGATACCGGCAACGTGATCCTCACATTTCCCTCCTGTCTCAAAAGGTTGACAGGAGCTAGATCCGTTGTGAGACGTTTTTCCAGGGACTGCTGGCTCTGCCTGAATTAGGAGCCTGCCTGCTCAGGTGACAAATACCAGGCCCGTGTGTGGATCGTGGGGACAACTGGGATCTGCTATTCAGAAAACTTTCTCTCCCTCTGCATGATAATATTGTTCTGATAAAATTCATGTAATTCTTGTGTGTGATCTCCACATACCACCCTCAATAAAATAATTTGTTTATTGATCTAAAGAAGGAGTGGTTTCCAGCTGCTTCGTTCCTTGGGACAGACTTTTCGAGTTAGAATCTGTCTCTTTGACTCTCTTCTGCTAGAAGCTGGCCTCCTGTGGAGGTCAGGCAAAGGTTTAGGTGACCCGGAGAGGCTGGGGACCAAGCACTTTTTTCTTTAGGAGCCCGGGCTGAGCAGAATTCAAGGTAAAATTCTAATACAACAATTTGTGCTTAAGTGGACTGATATTTGTGTTTGCCCATCTCCATCTTGAAGGCAAGTGAATTAAATCATTGCTGCGGTGGGAAGAAGTGCAGGGGCCCCTCTTTTTTATTAATTTCTATCATTAGCCAACTGTTAACCTTTAGATTAACACCGAGAAACTTCATGTTCCTTCCTACTTTCTGTATCATTGCTCCAGAAGGAACAACTATGGGGGAATTCTTTGTGTGCAGTTTATTTGCTAATTAAATTTTTTGCAATGGTTACACAGTACATGTTTTGCTTGATATATCAATANTCTGTGCTGGTCCCCACTGCCATGAGGTCTCCTCGAGTCCTCGGGCCGTGCTGAGCCATCCGAAGCCCCGCTCCACCAGGAACTCTCATGGACTTTGGAAGCACCATTTCTTAAGCAAAATGCCAGACACCCTGTCTGCAGTTCTTTTCTGAGCTCATTGATTTGACAACTTAATATCTATTTTCTGTGTGCTTTTTGTTTTGTTTCATTCTCCCCTCTTCCCAGCCTCCACCGGCCCCCCCAACCATTTCCTCCTTTTCAGCTGTTTTTACTCTTTGCACACGAATTTCTGAAACTATATTAAAAAAGCTTTCCTTGAAGTCTGGTGGGGGACCGTTTGAATTTTAGTCTTATTTAAAATTCTCCTCTGTCATATTTTAGAGGCAGAAGAAGTACAGACACGCTGACACGAACGTTTGCATCATGTGAAATGTATTGATTAAGGCCCATAAGGTGGCGATTTCCCCTTTAATAACTGCTGCCACCCCAAGGAAGACACAGTGGCTTTCTGAGTGCGTGACAAATGAGGAGCTCATCCAAGATCTGGTCATCTGATTGGCATTTCCCGTGACAATGCTTCTGTGATGTAACCAGTGGTGATATGCTTGTCTTTTGGGGGGGATGTGTATTCTGTGCCTTCTGGCATGTTTATTCTTTAGCAATGACTGTCTGGTGAGGTCAAGTAATATATTGCAGATTATTAGAGTACGTACCATTTTCAAAACCCTCCCGGAAGAACTGGCTGCGTTTTGACACACTGCCCTTTTATCTCAGTGATACCGGCAACGTGATCCTCACATTTCCCTCCTGTCTCAAAAGGTTGACAGGAGCTAGATCCGTTGTGAGACGTTTTTCCAGGGACTGCTGGCTCTGCCTGAATTAGGAGCCTGCCTGCTCAGGTGACAAATACCAGGCCCGTGTGTGGATCGTGGGGACAACTGGGATCTGCTATTCAGAAAACTTTCTCTCCCTCTGCATGATAATATTGTTCTGATAAAATTCATGTAATTCTTGTGTGTGATCTCCACATACCACCCTCAATAAAATAATTTGTTTATTGATCTAAAGAAGGAGTGGTTTCCAGCTGCTTCGTTCCTTGGGACAGACTTTTCGAGTTAGAATCTGTCTCTTTGACTCTCTTCTGCTAGAAGCTGGCCTCCTGTGGAGGTCAGGCAAAGGTTTAGGTGACCCGGAGAGGCTGGGGACCAAGCACTTTTTTCTTTAGGAGCCCGGGCTGAGCAGAATTCAAGGTAAAATTCTAATACAACAATTTGTGCTTAAGTGGACTGATATTTGTGTTTGCCCATCTCCATCTTGAAGGCAAGTGAATTAAATCATTGCTGCGGTGGGAAGAAGTGCAGGGGCCCCTCTTTTTTATTAATTTCTATCATTAGCCAACTGTTAACCTTTAGATTAACACCGAGAAACTTCATGTTCCTTCCTACTTTCTGTATCATTGCTCCAGAAGGAACAACTATGGGGGAATTCTTTGTGTGCAGTTTATTTGCTAATTAAATTTTTTGCAATGGTTACACAGTACATGTTTTGCTTGATATATCAATATCTATAAGTTAGTTTTTTGCATTATTTACTTTTTAGGGGTGTTCCCTCTTTCATTGCATGATTAAGATGCTTATTTCACTGAGCTGGAAACATCGAGTTTGTAAATGAGGAGGAGCTAGAAACGTTTTTGTTTTTGTTTTTAAGCAGTGTAACACAGTAATAAAGAGCTCAGGACCAGTCAAATGGGACCAGGCTTGATACCCAGCGCCATTCCTTTCAAGATCTTTGAGAGCAGGGCATTTTCTGTCTTTAAGCCTCAGTTTTCTCATCAGTAGAATTGGAATAATTTTTCCTCCCTAATTGAGTCTTCAGGATTAAAAGAGAAAATGATTCATTAATGAGCCCAGAGACCGGTTATTCTACAAATGGCCACCTGATACTGTTACTTGTAGTGGACATTTTGTTATAAATTTTAGGAATGAAAACCCTACCCCAAACAAGAGCCATCAATCATTTGCAAAGCCTAGTGAGGTGTCATTCCTCTTTTGTTTCCCTGACTGGTCTTTGGAGTTATTTATCTGGGAATCAATAAGTATCAGCTGATTGATTTCCTATACATTTCAGAAGAAGCATTTTAAAGGGTCAGCTGAGTTTATGGAAGGTTATGGAGTAGGGGTAGGGTTTAAGTCTTCACTAAACAAATATGCTCATTCCAATTCATCAAGTGTTAGCACTGTGTTCCCAAAACACACACACACACACACACACACACACACACANAGGGTCAGCTGAGTTTATGGAAGGTTATGGAGTAGGGGTAGGGTTTAAGTCTTCACTAAACAAATATGCTCATTCCAATTCATCAAGTGTTAGCACTGTGTTCCCAAAATACACACACACACACACACACACACACACACACACACACACACCATACCACACCACACCACACCATACCACACCACACCATACCACACTCTGGTTGTGATAATCTTGGTAGGAACATTATGTGCCTTACTCTTTCTCTTTGCCCTGGATCCAAGCCAAAGGCCCCAAGGAGGCACTACTTTCATTCATTCATTCATTCAATCTTTTAAAAAAATATGTATTAAATGTATTCTTTGTCCTAGGTAGATTAGTGGTGTGAAGGAGAGCAGAATCACTTTTGAGGGTGTTATACCAAGACCAAAGTACAAGCGTAGGCAGTGAAGAAGATGCTTTCAGTTCCAGGTTCCGAAATACTCACACAGACACACACACACACAAGCACACATGAAATTCACCTGATTTGGATACTTACACACAATTACTTGCTGATTTCAAGGGACCCAAGTGCTTGTACCTGAAGTATAAAATTAATGAGTTGAACTTGTGGCCATTGCATTCAAGATGAGTTACCCAAGAGAGAGGTAGGGAGTTGAATATAACTCCTTTACTTTTTCCTGCAGGGGAAAGGGTGGAATTCTGGGTGGCTTTTCCTCACTTGGGGGGGGNGTATCTGAGAGGATGTCTCCCCAGGTTATAGTCTTCAGTAAGATCCCTGAATAAAAATTAACTCACAAATTTTTAGGTCGTGCATTTTTCTTCAGTTGACAGTTTTGATGACCATGAAGGGATTCAGAGCAGACTTCTCTCCTTCACCTGAACTCTCCAAGGATCCAGAGCCTTGGTACCAGCAAAGGCCTCTTGTGTCCATTTACCTCATTAGTGAGAACAGACGAATCTAGATAAGTATCTCCTGGTTCTCAGATATCCCAACTATTGGTTGATGAACCTGAGTTTTGTTTGGTGCATGTGTGTTGAGTCATTTCGGTCTTGTCTGACTTTTTGGGACTCTATGGACTGTAGCCCACTAGGCTGCTCTGTCCAAGGGATTCTCTCTCTAGGCAAGAATACTGGAGTGGCTTGCCATGCCTCCTCCAGGGGATCGATGCAAAACAAATATGTGGTTCCCCAGTTGGAGGAAGCCTGTCTAGGTGCAAAATGCTAGTGTAGGGGGGAAACAGTGGAAACAGTGGCTGACTTTATTTTGGGGGGCTCCAAAATCACTGCAGATGGGATTGCAACCATGAAATTAAATGACACTTCCTCCTTGGAAGCATTATGACCAACCTAGACAGCATATTAAAAACAGAGANCAGCTGGAGTAGGCTGCCGTGGAGCAGAGCGCTTGGCAAGCGGTGAGGGCTGCTCTCCTGTCTCACTCTTTTCTCTGCGCCACTCGGGGCAGTGTCGCCGTGCCCTACAGCTCATCCTCTTGGATTTATCCGTCCTATAGACATTCACTGTGTAGGTGCTGAGAACACAGGAGTGGACCCAACATCCAGGAGTCCTGCAGCTCTGGAGAGTCATAAGACACATACTATTTGTCATGCCCACTTTGATCATGAAGATTCTGAAGGAAGAGGACAGAGGGCTATGGGGAAGCCCCTCTTCAGCGAGCTGGTCAGTGCTGTTCTTGGTGGTCTACAGGTGAGAAGGAGCCAGTAAAGCAACGGGGAGGGAAAACTCGCAGACAAGGGAACAGTATGTGCAAAAGCCCTGAGACTGGCAGGATCTCAGTGGTGAGAAGAAAGAAGGCCAGGGTGGTTGGAGCTGATTGCGGGCTGCTCCCCAGTGGACATTACAGTTGTCTTTCTTTGCACCGAGGAGATACTGTCTAGCTGAGGCTGCTCCCTCAGTCTGCTGTGGGCATGGCCTGTTGAGGGCACTTCTGTTGCAGGGTGTCCACTGGCGGCTGTGGCCTTCTCTGCCATCCAAAGTCACTATTTTCCTTCCAAGTGGCCCTTCCCTCCTTCCATCCATCCCTCCTTCTCCCTGTGTAATTCATTTATTCTACAAATATCCACTGAACATCTACTCTATGCCAGCCACATAGTGAATATAAAGTTAGTTGCAAAGATAAAAATCATGTAAGCTCTCTCAGATTTCAGGATCTACTGAGATTCTGAGTGCTTCCGTGATGCTTGGCTCCCCTCTGCCCAAATCCTAACTCTATGGGTGTCCCCCTGACTGCTCAGCTCTGCTTACTTAGTTTGGTTAGACTTGTTCATTTAGTCTCAGAGGAGAGAGGGTAAAGCCCAAGTATGCACCAGCATCTCAGAGTCACAGCCATAGTGGCTACACGCTTCCTCCCTTCCCACCTCTTGTTCCTGAGTGTGCACCATGTCAGGCAGTGTGCAGAGCACCGGTGGGAATGACGGGCAATGCCACCACGGGGCCTCTGCCTCCGTGGGGACACTCAAGTTTGTGCTTGATTAAGATGTCTTGGGATTTTTGAGGAGGTTCTCACCACCCAGAAATTTCTGGGGGTCATGAACTCGTTCCCCTTTCAGGACAGGGACAGCTTGGCAGGAAAGCCAGATACTTATTTATATCACCTGTAAGTCCAAAGAAGACTTTATGCTATAGAACTTGAAAGTGCACATTTACATGCCTGGCTGTTTTGATTCATTACTTACGTGATTACTCTAGTAACTTTTAAATTTAATTTAGTTTAATTTTTTAGTGGAAAATGAAGTATGTCCTGGCTCTTTGGATACTGAACTTTTTTTCTCTTCATTTGGTTTTAAACGGTTAAGTAAATTTCATTAAATAACTGTAAACATTCCAAATCATCCTGCATATATATCGTATTTCACATCATCGCAACTTCGATGTAAAATATTAAAATGTAAATGACTCAAAAGAAAAATTATGGAAACAAATGCATGACTTTTATTACACTTTCAGAAAACTTGCTCAGATATTTCCCCTTCCTTAGCAAAAATCTGTGATGAATTAAGAGAAAAAACATTTAAGGGCACTATAAAAAATAATTCTTTAGAATAAAGGAACAGACCTTGGTAAGCATTATTCCCTCATTTTATCTGTTCAGATCTGTGAGTATATGTTAGATATTGTCCACTCATCAACTTGATTNCCCTTCCTTAGCAAAAATCTGTGATGAATTAAGAGAAAAAACATTTAAGGGCACTATAAAAAATAATTCTTTAGAATAAAGGAACAGACCTTGGTAAGCATTATTCCCTCATTTTATCTGTTCAGATCTGTGAGTATATGTTAGATATTGTCCACTCATCAACTTGATTATTATAAAGTAAGTTATATCAGCATGAATATAATCATTTTAATTTCTGAGCTTTAGTTGGAATAATAGTTTATCCAAGTATATAAATATAAATCTAAATTTGTGTATATTTCATGAAATTTCAAGTAACAGTTCTTCCTTTTACTCTTAAGAAATATTTCAGTATAGTAAAAATTGTCTGGGAAGCATTTGGTATTTTATTTTGGTCTCTATCACGACTTTCCATGTGATTGTTCTATATTAATCTTGAAAAATGACACAAGATTTCTTTTCCATAATAAATAGCAAATAAGTTAATAATGACAAATGATAACTAATGAAAAAATTATATTTTCTCCAACTTAATAGAAGAGTGCCAACAATAGGTAGGATAAAATAAAATCAATATTTTGACACCACTCTATTATGTTTGCCTCATTAATTTGGAGAAAACTTCTCTCTTCAATCCTGAATCACAAAGTGTCAACAATAGTAGTTTTAATGTCTACTCTCATTCCAGTACATTTAATGCTTTACAAGTTATTTTTGGAGGAAAATGATTTTTGATTCTGCAGATGTATAGAGATTGCATTGTGTAGGTTTTTGTCTTAGGGAACAATGAAAAAGTTTTGCCATGTAATTTGTATTCAAGAGATAGTTCATTCCAAATTCCAATTCAGCACAATACTATATGGTTTTTCATATAAATGAATATATGTGTATGCATATCTGTATGAGTCTATATGTATATATTTGTGTATGTATTATTGTCCTGCTTTATTTTCTTCACCCACACTCTCTCTCTCTTTTTTTTTTGCCATGGGCCCCTGCAGTGAAAGTGCGAAGTCCTAACCCACTGGACTGCCAGGGAATAATACCCCCACCACACACACACACACCACACACATCACACACACACACACACACTCTCTCTCTCTTTTTCAAAGGGCATGCTCATTCATGTTTATTAATTTCACCCAAAGTTTCACTTAGCTTCCTCTTCCTTCAGAAGAATGCAGCATTTCTGATTTCTGAGTACCGATTGTCAGTTGATTAAGGTCAATGCTAGTACTTATTCAGGCTCCTATTGACTAGGGCCACGTGATATAAGTGATTGATCCACCTTAGACACAGGCTTGCTAATTTTCCATTGTAACGGTCCTTTCCTCTTAGTCCATTCTTCCTTATTCCATACAGTATTTAAGCATGCTGCATCCTGCACACACGCCCCTCCCCGTCCGTGCTGTTACACTAACGCAGAATTACATCTTTCACTTGTGCAAAAGTATTTGTATCACCACTGTCTGTCCTCCTTTGTTTTCCTGAGATCACAAAAGCCTGGGCTTTAGAATAGCAGATAATAACACACGGTGCATATTATTGATGCTGCCTTAATTGTCTTATTGACAACTTGCTTGAACTTGGAGAAGCATGCTAATATTTATCATCCTGTGAACTCAGGTGCATTTTCTTAACTGAAGTCATAATTACAGAAGAATTTCAAAACTCAGATGTCTGTCCACAACAGCCTCACCTTTCCTCTGTGTGGACAAAGGCTTCCAGGTGGCTGCATGGAGAGAGAACTCTTCACTCACTGCCCCCTAAGCGTTTGTGTCCTCTGGACTCTCCTCCCTCTAGGGGGCATCTGACTAATTAAAGCCTTGACCAGCACCTGGCCAGGAGAAGAGGCCGAGATGGGACCCACCTGAGCAGTTGTAAAGGGGGCAATGCCCATCTGGCTTTGGGGTTGCCCAGAGGTTTTTGTTTTTTGAAGAGACAGGTGTTTCTTTCCTTTTGGGAAATGCCCGCAAAGAACATTAAAAGATTTAAAACAGGCTGGAGCTGAAATTGAGGCTGCTGTGCTGGCTAGGAGGCAAA
Organism: Neotragus pygmaeus; assembly: GCA_006410875.1. Classification (NCBI taxonomy): domain Eukaryota; kingdom Metazoa; phylum Chordata; class Mammalia; order Artiodactyla; family Bovidae; genus Neotragus; species Neotragus pygmaeus. The sequence goes on from SJYV01018416.1 coordinate 200,565, forward strand.
AATCCATTTGAGGAGGGCTTTGACAAGCTTGAGTTGATGAATGGAGCCATCATGGTGGAACCAGGCACCTTGCTATCCCTATCTCCCCTTCGTTCCCCATCATTCGCTGGGCTCTGACCCCGGCCCCCTCTCAGTTCCCTGGGTGTGGCAGGCTTGATCACACTCGAGGTCTTTGGCATGGCTATTTTCTCTGCCTGGAACACTCTTGTCCACACCTTCACCTGGCTGCTTCTGCTTATCCCTCAGGTCTACCATAGGCCACCTCTTCCAAGAGGCTTTTCCTGGCTGCCCTCTTCCTCTCCGCCGCTTTGGTCATCTCCCAGCTCATTGCCCTGTTTTGTTTTCTTCATGGGATTTATCTTTCTGGATTCGTCGAGTGTTAGCTTATCTTCTGTCTTACTCCCTCCACTAGAACTAGACTCCCCAAAGCCAGGGCCTCTGCACGCTCCGATGACTCTCCTTCTAGCACCTAGAGCAGTAGCTTGCAAAGGTGGCCAACTGACCAATATTTTTTTGAAGGAAGGCTACTTTCCTAAAGGAAAAAAAAAAATGTGTTTGGGAGTTTATCCTGACCTTTGAGAACAACGTCGTGTTCTGACGCGCCCTTTGTTTCTTTTTAGAGTTGGGGCTGCAGCTGCGTCTTTCTCCAGGCTACTGAGAGGGCGCCATGATGGCGATTCAGAAGGGCAGTTGTCTCTAGATAGACTATTAGTCTTATTGCCAAGTTTCTGCCCCTTGTGGGGCACTGCTCAGATGAGGGGCTTTCTTCTGGTGTGGGCTGTGGCTACGGAGGCCTCCTGTCTCAAGCCATCTCCCTGCCTGTGACACCATGTTCGAGGTGGGCCATGCAGTCTCCCCCCCACAGCCTCTCCCTTGACATCAGTACGTGGGGCACGGAGAGCCTCATCGGGGTCTTTGTCGCTGCTGAGAGCAGCTGCGTGGGGCCCTGATTAACATGGATAAAGTTGTTAGTGGCTCTGCATTCTCGTCTTTGGCAGCACTTGATGGGGGACCCTGGGCAGAGGAGCCGTGGGGCCTGCAGAAGATGCCGTCTTGACTCCCTGATTGGTGAGGCGCTCATCCGACTGATGAGTGAGGTGGAGCCACCCACTGGCTTCAACGAGACACTCGAATCACAGAATGTGATTGCAGAAGGAGAGAGAGGACTTTAAACCTATGTCACATCCTGTTGCCCATGTGACTGCCATCTTGGGGAGTTTTGTGACACTCGTACAACTTGCCGGCCTGTTTTCTGAAAGTGTTGGAGACACTCGTCTTCCTCCTCCCAGCAAGTCAACCGCAACCGAGAATTCCACAGAAAAAGAAAAGATGGGGTAGATATGGGAATGACGGTCCCAGGAGTCTTCATGTCCACCTGTTTGTTCCACAGAATTCTTCCTCTGTGTAATATTCCTCCTTCTGACCCCTATTATTTGCTTTATTGTCTGAGCTACATACACATATTTTCTGTTCTACTAGATGTGAACTCTTTGAGGACAGAATTTTCTTTTTCTTCCCTTGCTGTGTCAGTGAACTGCCAGCCACTAACTGTTCCCCACCCTCACCCCACAGGGTGTCTGGCACCTGTGGGAGGGGCTTGGAATGGGAGACAGGAATAATGAAACCTTAATAAAGAATTAGGAACACAGGTGTCTTTTGAAACGATTAAGAATAATTCCCCAGTGACTGTTTGTGATTTTATAGATCTCTTGGACTAAAAACTATTTGCTATCTACCCTTTTTCTTTTTTCACTTCAGTGAGTTAAAAAGTTTGCTAATTACTTGAAGGGCCCCACTCTACAAGGGTGTCTTGAGACCACTATTACTCAAAGCCAAAACGTTTTGGGTAGTGAAGGTTTCATTGAGAATGGGTTCCATGGGGATGTCCCTGGTGGTCCAGGGGTTAAGAATCCACCTTCCAATTCAGGGGATGTGGGTTCGATCCCTGGTCTGGGAACTAAGATCCCATATGCTGCAGAGCAGCTGGTGTGTCACATCCACAACTAGACAGAAGCCAGAGTGCTGCAACTGAGACCCAACACAGCCATAAATAAATATTAAAAAAGAGAGAGAGAGAATGAGTTCCATGACCAGGGAGAAGAAGGAGTCCCTTGGTGGTGTGCTTCTTGGTGATGACCTGTTGTTGAAAGTGAAAAGCGAAAGTGTTAGTCACTTGGTTGTGTCCGACTTTTTGTGACCCCCATGGACTGTAGCTCACCAGGCTCCTCTGTCCATGGAATTCTCTAGGCAAGAATGCTGGAGTGGGTAGCCCTTCTCTTGTTCCAGGGGATCTTCTTGACCCATGGATCAAACCCAGGTCTCTTCCATTACAGGCAGATTCTAGACCCTCTGAGACACCAGGAAAGCCCCTGACCCTGTTATTTAGCAGAGGGCTAGGTGGAACATGGCTTTTCATTGGATTCTGGCTTGGACTTAACTCATGACTGCCCTCCAGTCTCTCTTCCTTGGAGCCTCCTAGTCACTAGCATCCTGTTCAGCTGTGTGTTTCAGCTATTTGATTGTTTGAATGCAAATAAAATATGTGTTCAAGGGGACCCACTGTGTGCCCTCATGGCAGATTTTTGCATACAATTCAGAGTCAAACATTGGATGGAGGTACAAATCTGGGTCCGGGCCCTTGCTTGGTTAGTCACTTAGGCAATTTATTATCCCGGCTGGATCTGTTTTCCTATCTGTAAAATGAGGAAGGTGTACCTATCAAATTGCTCTCAAACTTAGGCAGATAAAAGAATAGCTTGGGAGACTTGTTAAACAATTGTATTCCTGGGTACCACCCTGACAGGCCAGTTTTGTAGGTGGTGCTGATGCCCAAGGTGCAGCCGTGAAATTAAAAGACACTTGCTCCTTGGAAGAAAAGCTATGACAAACCTAGACAGTATATTAAAAAGCAGAGACATTACTTTGCCAACAGAGTTCTGTCTAGTCAAAGCTATGGTTTTTCCAGTAGTTATGTATGGATGTGAGGGTTGTACTGTAAAGAAAGCTGAGCGCCGAAGAATTGATGCTTTTGAACTGTGATGTTGGAGAAGACTCTTGAGAGTCCCTTGGACTGCAAGGAGATCCAACCAGTCAATCCGAAAGGAAATCAGCCCTAAATATTCATTGGAAGGACTGATGCTGAAGCTCCAATACTTTGGCCACCTGATGCGAAGAAATGTCTCATTATAAAAGACCCTGATGCTGGGAAAGATTGAAGGCAGGATGAGAAGGGGACGACAGAGAAAGATGGGTGGATGGCATCACTGACTCAATGGACATAAGTTTGAGCAAATGCCGGGAGTTGGTGATGGATAGGGATGCCTGGCGTGCTGCAGTCCATGGGGTCGCAAAGAGTTGTGCACAACTGAGCGACTGAACTGAACTGACATCCAAGGATCCCCAGTTGGTCCAGTGGCCGTTTCCAGTTCTGCTGGGATAGTGTATGAAGTGAATTTGGAGAAGTGGTTAAACATTAGCAAACCTTATTTGTTTTCATCTACTTGGTTTTGTCCAGTTTGTCCTAACTTCGTAGCATTTTGCAAAGTTAGAGAGTATTCCTGGCCACAATCACAGAAGTAATTCCAGAGACTTACCCTCCTGAGAACCTGTCACTTTGAGGTTCAGGTGACAGCATGAGAAGGCTCCACTCTGGGCAATAGAAGTACCACAAATCCTTTATTTGACCTCAACTAATTAAGACCTTTTCTGGCATCCCACACATCAAAACTAGGCAATACTGACCTGGCCTATTCATACAAGAGCCACATGGAGCATGGTGGCAGAATCTTTCTGGTTTGAATTCAAACCAGATAAAAAAATAGTAGAGGATGACAAGGGAATTGTCACAATTTATCAACAGCCTCATCTTTGATTTTAAGACTGTACAGCTTCAAACAAAACAAAGCAAAAATAGCAACAAAACAGAAAAACTACCAATGGCTAATAAGTTCTCAGATTTCTATATGGTGAAATTGGGGAGATGTTCTCGAAAGATCTACTTGCAGTGAACGTATATGCTTGGAAAGAGACTTCTAAGCTTTCCTTGTATTAAACACCAACTTCGTGTGTGTTAGAAATGCTCTTCATAACTCCCTAATTGAGCAAGCGGGAGAAGATGTTATTAATGCTGCTCTAGGTGCATTTGACTTTTGACCTTGGCCAGCAATGGTTCTGAGAAGTCATTTCTTCTGAGGACTATTAGATTTTGTCTTTTAACAAGGAAGACCCTCAAATAGAGGGATGTCTATTTCTTTTGTCTTTTTTTGCACCCTCTCCAGAAGTTTGGTGGCATTAAGCAGGAAGGACAAATCATCACCATTTGCAGATTTCATATCAAATAAAAGAACTCAATTTGCTGCCAAATCTGGGTTTAACCTCTCCTAGATCTTTGGTTGTGCATAATTAATATACTACTCAGCATTTGACTTTTGTGCTTTTCATACAGATTTAATCTTAAAGAATGCTCTGGGTCCTGTGCTCACAAAAACACATTCAACTTATTTCACGGGTTTTGGGTTTGGGGGATACCCTTGCCTGAGTTTTGAAGAAGACGAGCTGTATGGCTCAAATACTCTGTCCCTTTAACTCTTCGGCAAACACTGATTCAGTGCCTAGCACTGTGCTTCTAAATGGTTGGAAATGAATGTTGCATTACAGCTATAAATACTAATACCAATACTTGAGGTGGGGGCGGAGGGAAGGGGAAGGATGCTACTCTGCTCCACTGTGGCACACTTTACAGGTCACCTCGCATGTCTTTTCTCACTGAATCTTCAGTACTCCTGTGAGGTAGGTTCACTGTCTGACTTTCCTAACAAGGAACCTGGAGCTCAGAGGTCCAGGTGTCTTACCAAAACCCTCGCTTGTAGCAAATGGCTGCACCCTGGTGCAAATTCCCCATCTCTGCCTGCACAACCTCTCTTTCCACTGTGCTGTGTATTTCATGGCTATGATTACTTAGATTTGGTCAGAGGAACAGAAAGGGAGCTGCTGGGTGCTCTGGAGAACAGCACCAGCTGCCCTGTGCCTTCTTGGGGAGTGAAAGAAGGCCAGGTGAGCAGGTCACAAAGCCACCAATCTGCAGTGCCTTTTCCTGGGGAAACATTGAGCAGAGTGATCACTGAAAACTTAGTTCTTATTTATGCCTGCTGCTGGGAACGTTTTGGGGGACATTCTTTAAATGGTTTCTTCTCTGGGCAAAGACAAGCAGTTTCTGAATCTGCCCTCTTGCCAAGTAGACGAGATGTAAGAACATGTTTTCTATTGATTTTTAAAAGCAATTCAGGACCCAACTGGTAATAATAGGTGTGACCTGTGCGTTTTCCAGGCAGTCACAAGCAGCTCGGAGCCTTGTTGTGCGACTCTGATGTTTGGGATGTGCATTCTTTGAAGATTACTTCTAAAGCAAGGCGTCCAAATCCTTAATTCACGATTCTGTCTATTCCTGTGGTGTTTACATTCCACCATGGCAGAAGATCACTGTAAAAAAGAAAGATGAAAATGCACTTTTAAAAAGGGCTTTCTTGCTCAGGCTTCCTTCAAAGACCCTGTCCTTGTCCCCTCTTGGTGATGCTGAGGTCTGTGTTTCATCTGCAAAGAACATATGCGTTAATGGTGATTTAAAGGTGTGTCACATTGTCGTGACACATCTGAGCTGAGCTCTGGGCCACTGAGCCACAAGGAGAGGTGCTGGTGTGACTTTGGGGGTGTTCGGGCATGTCTCTCTGGCGTCTGTCTCTGAAGTACTGCCGTATATTTTGCTCAGGAGTGCTTACCGCCTTTGCTGGAAGTCCATTCTGGAAGGGTCTTGGGAAAGTGGCTGGTGGAGCTGATTGATTTGGCCAGTGAACAGAGCAGGGCTTTGCTAGGGCTGGGCATGAAGAGAGGGTTTCTACTTAGAGGAGTCACTGAGATTTGGCGCCTGGGAGGGAGAGTGACACAAGGAAATTGGGCCAGGTAGTGCCACTTGATTCCCGAGACACCAAAATGACTGTTTTCTCTCCTCGGTTCAGTCTCCCTGGTATTATTCAAAAGGTACTAAAGTATATAGTAAATGAGAGAACAGAGTTAGTTTTGGTTTTGCAGCCATGACTATTTGATGACTTTTTTTTTTTTTAAGGAGGTACAGGTATTAAGTGTCAAATACTTGAAAATGCAATTTAATTTTTCTTTTCTTTTTTTTTTTTGCTGTCTCTGAATTTGGAGGAAGTCTTCAAGGCACACTTGATCTGCCCATCATGTAACCCAGTGCTTTGGTTAATGGCCTCTCTTGATGAACATTTGGGGCCTGTCTACCCTCCTCTGTCCCCGCAAGTCAGCAGCACCTTGTCAGTGGGCAGCTGGGACCTCCTGATCATAGGGTCCTCTCTGGGAACACTGGGTGTCAGGAATCAGTGAAGTTGCTCAGTTGAGTGTGACTCTTTGTGATCCCATGACTGTAGCCTACCAAGCTCCTCCATCTATGAAATTTTCCAGGCAAGAGTACTGGGGTGGGTTGCCATTTCCTTCTCCAGGGGATCTTCCTGACCCAGGGATCAAGCCCAGGTCTCCTGCATTGCAGGCAGACGCTTTTCCATCTGAGCCAACAGGGAAGNTTTTCCAGGCAAGAGTACTGGGGTGGGTTGCCATTTCCTTCTCCAGGGGATCTTCCTGACCCAGGGATCAAGCCCAGGTCTCCTGCATTGCAGGCAGACGCTTTTCCATCTGAGCCAACAGGGAAGACAGGATGGGCATAATTCTATATGAGGCCCCAGATCTGCATGGCTAAAAGCCAATCAGAAACCATTTATGATGTGGTTTGAATCACTTATGAATTTTTCTCTTCATTAACTGGATAATTATGAAAGGATTCATAAATAGATCTTGACAAGATAGGTTATGGTGGATGCAAATAGTCTTAGGTAAAGGTTTGGGTTTTTGCATTTATTAAGATATGGACTTTTCCTATGATATGTTGAGAAAGCAGCATGTGAGCAGGAACACACAGGTGTCCAACGTACTATCCCCATGGCCCTTTTCTACGTCTCCTTAGCATTTGCTGGCTATTCCAGGGATAGGTTAGGGCTTCCCTGGTGGCTCAGATGGTAAAGAATCTGCCTGTGCAGGAGACCTGGGTTCAACTCTTAGGTTGGGAAGATGCCCTGGAGAAGGGAATGGCTACCCACTTTAGTATTTTTGCTTGGAGAATCCCATGGATAAAGGAGTCTGGCAGATTACAGTCCATTGGGTTGCAAACAGTTGGATGCAACTGAGTAACTACCACAAAGGATGGTTTGGCCTTTAAATAAAGAAGAATTGTTAAATTCTTTCTCCTTTAAAACTACTTTAGGGAGTGATCCCTGAAACTTCTCTTGGCCCTGGCTGACTTTGGCCATGCACCACAGCACCAGGCTTCCTGGGCCTTAGGTGCCTCAGAGGAAGCTGAAGAAGGGCTACAGGGTGTGGAGGAGGCAGGTGTGTGTGGCAGGAGGCCAGAGCCTCGGGCCCCTTCCATTTTCTTCCCATCAATAGCATTCTTAAGGCCCATGAAAGTTGACTTTGGGATATTCAAATGTGTTTTCTTAATGAAATAAGCTTGAGAGACATGTACCTCTCTTTTCTTTGAGTAGGCATGACCATGAAGCCGATGATAACTGTTACAGGAGGCATTAACTGTTGGAACATAGATACCCAGAAAATTGGGAGCTCGGGTTTGTATATGACTGAATTGCTGAAGTAGGATGGAAGCCAAGACAGGTGGATTTTGGTCAGATCTCAGAAAAATTAGCTTGGCAGTTTCCAAAGTTTGTCATTTAAAAAAATTGAACCTTCACAGTAGAAATAGTAGAAGCAAAAGATTGTTAACTATGGGAATATTTAGAGCATATCTAATTATTTTAAAAAGTTGCCGTGATTCTCATGAAAGTAATTTAATTTTCGCTTCATTGACTTTGTAGTACTCTAAAGAAGGTAGAGTATTTTGAGACAATGATGATAAGCAATAGATAGTTAGAAAGAGTTGGCGGCAGCCACTGAATAAGCAGCTACAATGCTCCTTCCAGTTGGGACTTTTGCCCTGTAGGCAAATGTTCACCCCTTGGGAGCCCTCGTTTCATCAGCCTCATAACTGCAGGGAGACCCTCCTCGTCAGATGTGGAGAGGGATCCTAGCTGGTGTTTCCAGAGGGCAGTGTGAATGATAAATACAGTTAATATTCAGAAGCAAGAATTGATTTTAAGAATGTGCCTTTGATTCACTAATCTCTGACATTGAGACATTTTTTTGAAGTCTGTTGCTATAATTAGAATTCTATAAGCCATTTTATGTCTCTATCAAAATTTTAAGAGACATAGAAAATGTAAGGTTTTTTGGAGCTTCTAATTCATCATATCAGCGCACATCATTTTGCAGTTTGGGCTTCAGTGTGGGGCAGTATTTCGGGCCCAGGGACTTGATTTGTCCCTGGGGTTGTATCGACAGCAGCTAGTCCTCTGCCCTGATGCTACACCGCAGAGCTTAGATTTTAAAAATTGTTCGTGAATTGTGTTTCTGCCTTGCTTTGACTCGTTCTTTGCAGCTGAAATGTGGGGCTGGATGATCAAGCGGGAGTTGAATGTGTCATTCTGAACCTGCGACGTCCCTGCCCTATTGGCTACGCTGTGCGTCCTGGCTGCGCGGGGGCGGCTGGGGGAGGCTTGGTTTCTGGGGACATGAGAGGTAGCATGACAGCTTCAGCTGGGCTCAGGTGAGTCACGGCTGCGCTTCAAAATCGGTGACTGGTGGCATGTGGTCTGTGAGCCATGTGTGAGAGTCCTTCCTTAGTCATAGGGAAGGAGAACACGCATTGCAAAGAAAAGCCTCATCAGATTAGTCAGAAAAGACGCTAATCCCAACCCGATGCTTAATTTCTACTTTTTTTCTTCCTAAAGCAGAAGCTGTTCCTGTTCTTTAAAAAAAAAAAAAAATCAGTTTGCAAAAGGACTGATTTAACCACAATTGAAGGGGGGGGGCATGTACCGTGTCACTATTGCACTATGACGATTAGCATGAAGATGAGTTGCACTTTAGCCGGGCTGAAACTTGTTCGTAACAGAATGTTAAATNCAAAGGACTGATTTAACCACAATTGAAGGGGGGGGGGGGGCATGTACCGTGTCACTATTGCACTATGACGATTAGCATGAAGATGAGTTGCACTTTAGCCGGGCTGAAACTTGTTCGTAACAGAATGTTAAATACTTAGTGAAAAGAAAGATTATGTCTATCTAGTTACACCATTCCTTGATATATGCTCCATGTCAGAGTGCCATTGTCTCCTGGGTAAAGACGGAGAGTTCAAATACCCACTATCTCTCCCCTGGTGCTCCAACTGCTCCGCTTTGAAGTTTTTATAATCCATCTGTCATCTTCTAGCAAGGAGGGCACATGTTCTGTACCACTCAATTACAGAATTCTCCTTTGCCAGCTCCAATGAGACAGGAAAGAATGTTATGGGTGGTTGAGAGAAACTGTCAGATATACTAAATTCCTAGGATTCATATGGACGGTGTTACTCCAGGGTAGGAATACAGCCCGCCTATTGTTCAAGTGCATTAAGGATACATTTGGCGTTGGGGTAGAGAGCCTTTGATTTTTTTTTTTTTCCTTCTCTTCCGGAGCGTTGTCTTAAATTTGATTGTTAGTGTTTAGGAAAAAAAAAAAAAAAGATCAGTCAAACCTCCTCTGGAATGTGGACCTTCAAATGTGGATTGAAAATGTGACATTTGTTTTAGCTAACAAGGAGTCGGTGACCAAACTGTGCAGAGATTGCGAACTATCGGAATGCTTTTGTTTTTGTGGTTTCACTTTAGTGAAATAGGATTTTACTTGGGCTTGATAGAAGATGGTGACTAAGATGCAGCCTGATCTCCATAGAAATAATTTTCATCATTGTATGAGCGGAAAGCCTGAGCATTGAATGTTCTGCCATCTGGTGAGATTGAAGAAAGTTAGCCTCGGACTGAAAAGTCTTTAAAATGGGTTATTTTATGCAAAGGCAATCTACCTTGGAGTGGTTAGTGTTGCTGGGTAGCATGTTAACTTCTCACTCATTGAGTCACGGGTGGTTAAATTCGTTGTCTTATGTGAAATGAGTTTGATGATCTCAGCTTAGCCTCTAGTGGGTATTAATTCACATTATGAAATATCCCAGAATAATTTAGCACCGTGTGGCATAATTTGCATTTTTACACAAGATAGGGGCAATGATAGTGTCTGTGGATATATTCTTTTTGTTTTTTTCATTCAGAAGAAGATGAGTCTACTTTGTGGCTTACAAGATGATTGTTTGTGGGGTTACTGTTATGAATTTGTCGAGAGCATATGGCTTAAGAGCTTGGGGGTGGTGAGAATAAGACATTCTAGCTTGGCCCCACAACCTAACAAGAAATATTTGCTGGGACGTAATTGCAGCAGAGATGGTCTAGGATGTCATGGTCCTGCCCGGAGCTGGTATATCCTACACATGTACGTTTTCACACAAGAGCACATATATGAGAGAACACACAGGAGGTGAATACATACAGTTGGCAGGACTCCATGGGTCCCACAGTGTGTAAAAGGAATCTTTTTCCCTTTACAAAACAGGAAGGTTTGCCAGAAATGCAAGATACTATTACAATAATTAATTTAGTGAAACTTCTTAAATCTGATCTTCTGTTCAAACTAATAATGGGAGGATGGGGTAGCTCGATGTCGTTAATTGAAATCTGGAGACAATAAAAAAAATGTCTTTCTGCAACTTCAATACAGCAGTCTGGAACTGTCGGGTCAGGCTGTGAACCAATTTTCTTCTCATTACTTTTGATTTTGGAGTCAATACAAATTTCATCAGTGATTGTAGGGTGCAGATCCTCGTCTGCATGGACCCTGTCACAGGAGAATATGTGCACTCGGCTTAAAGATTTACGGAAAAGCAGTGCTGGTGAGTCAGGAGAGGGAGGAAGGGAAATGCTCCTTCGTGTGGCCGCCTTGCTCGCTTAGGGGTGATTGGCGGGAGGGAGACCGGGGTTGGGGAGAGGGGGAAGCCACAGGCCGCTCAGGGCCTCTGCAGGCCAGCCAGCTGGCCGCGGCCTCTGCTCGCCTGTTTCCTTCTTGGGCAGCTGCTCCTTTGCCCCCCTCCCCCGTCCAGACCTGTGTCGTCAGCTCAAGTTTTCCCTCTCTCCCAGGTCTCCTCAATTTACAGATGTGGTGAGAGTATTCCCGCAGCACACCGAATTGAAGGCCCCACAGAAAGTTAATTGTAGGGAAGAGGAAAAAGGAGTCCCAACTTTGCAGGAGTTAGTGGAATTTCAAAAGCATCCTAGGGAAAGGGTCTTTTGTGTGGAGAGGGAGATCTAGGATGTCTTGCACGATTCCTCATTTTTCCTGTACCCAATTTGCATCTTTGCAAGTCATAGGATCAGCCCATCTATCATTAGGTATTGGCTTAATTGGACATTTTTTACGAGCCCAGTTTGCTATTTATGTTAAAAGCAATTCGCAGAAATGCCCTTTCTTCATGNCACGATTCCTCATTTTTCCTGTACCCAATTTGCATCTTTGCAAGTCATAGGATCAGCCCATCTATCATTAGGTATTGGCTTAATTGGACATTTTTTACGAGCCCAGTTTGCTATTTATGTTAAAAGCAATTCGCAGAAATGCCCTTTCTTCATGATTTGGTATTGGCAATAGCGACGTATGTTTAATCACATTTTCCATGAGTAATTATCTAATTCACATGATTACCAATATAAAACAGGGAAATAGAATAGGAGCTTAACTCAGTCCTGCTTGGGCGGTGACACAGACATGTGAGGGACCCGGGTGAGGGCGAATGTTGCTGGCTCTAGATTTCCTCTGTGATATCGTGGAGATTTTTATTAGCAACAGGAGCTCTCTGAAGCTGGGCATGTGTGAGAGAGAGGCTATTTGGAATTCTGTTGTAATGCAGTTTGAGGTTCGCTCTGTCTGCTTGGGTTCTTAACATTTGGGGCTGTCCTTTTTGAAGATTTCCGGGAGATGGAGGTCACATTTTTTATTCATGTTGAAAAATATTCATTTATCAGTGTTGGTGCCACTGTAAACAAGTGATAAAGTGACAACATTCACAACAGTAAAACTGACAGCATTTACTTTAATTTTCTGTCATTTTGGTAATTATATCAATCAAGACCCAAAACTAAAATGATATTTTAGCATGCAGTAAGAAATGAGGAATTCAGATCTTAAAAGACCATTACAATTAGCTTTGAAATGTTCGCCATTTTACCATAATTGTTTCATATAGCTTATATGTCTTCATTTACAGCCGAATATTCTGTTGATCTTTTATAAACAAAGTAGCACCCATCTGCTCCTTGAGACACTCCTGGCGCCTATTCATTGCAAAAATAATACATGTCCTAATGACTTCCACATATTTTGAAATCTCCCTTTTGAAATTGGTCTTGGCAGATTATTTGCAGGTACTTGAGTTGCATCTGTTTGCAATTTTGCAAATGCGGAAGACTTTAATGTTGAGCACTGCAAGAGGGCTATTTTAATCCTCAGATAACATTGGCTGTCATCAAAAGCCACATTTATCTTTTCGAAGGTGGGGCAAATGTTTAATGTTAAAAGACAGTAAAAGGTCAAGGCCAAGACTGAGGTCTGACTATTTTCCTTTCATACGCCATGCCTTTCACGGACTCTTCCTTGCATTTCTTTTCGTTTAAGTTTTAGCTTAATACCCATTGCCAAGAGGATGTTTTGCTGATAAAATGAAAGATCAGGAAGAGAGTAAATCTGAAATAATTGTGAGCTCCAAGATCGTGAGCTCGTTACCACCATGTGGCCAGCAGCTGACCAGCTTTAGGTCGACTGTGTTTACAGTGAAGAACTCAACAGCATGGTGCTGGAGGAGACCCTGGGCCTTGATGCCATTGCTGGCCTGCCTCCTGGGAGGAGTGGAGATGCTTTGGAGAGAAGGTGGCCACTGTGAGGCCGGGGTGTGGTCATCTAGCTGATGCTGCTCCTGGGCAGGCCTGTCTGCCATCTGCACTCAGAGGGTCAGGGTGGGGCTTGTTTCTTCTTTGTTCAAACTTGGGAGCCCATAAGACTGAAGTTAGGTGAAAGTTATTTCCAGAATACTGTTTTTGTCTTTGACCTGGTCAAGGCGGAGCATCTGGAGGGAGTGGTCTTGTCACTCGTGTTATCAGACCGTCTAGGAACTCAGGCAGTGGCCACAGGGTCGCTTCTGCTGCTGCGTGTGGCTCAGCTCTTTCCCTCTGCTGACCCCACTTCCCGTCTTCTTTCCATTCCTCACTTGGTGGGGATGCTGCGTGAGAGTAACCCAAGGCATTGGTCTTCCCTCTGGTTGCCGTTTTGACCATGAATATCACAGGAAGGGATGAGTTAGGCCATTTGGGCAGATTAAACAGAAGTTGTCGGTCATGGAAACCTTGGTGGCTGCAAAAAGGATAAACACTTTGGGGTCACCCACACAACCTGCAAACCCAGCTCGCTTCCAAGCCACCTCCGATGACTCTGGTGACAGAAGAAAGGCTTTAAAACTGAAACCAGCTCCTCTTCTTAGCCTGAGAGAAGAGCAAGCAGCTACAGCCCAGGTCTTGTGTACCTTCAGAAGAAGGGGTGAGGTGTACGCTCTTCTCGTGCTGTGGAAGACACCTTTGGTGCACAAAAGGAAAGTATATGAGACGTGTTTTTTTAGAAGAGTTGGTTCCCTTCTCTCATCAGTGGTCATCTCAACAGATTGGCACCATTCTATGGATGCACGGTTTACAAATGTATACTTTTATTACTCGTTCTTTAGTACAAGTCATGTAGAGTAATTTAAATTTAAAAATTTTTTATTATTACATTGGAATAAGTACACCATTAAAAGTATTATAGGTTTTTGGTAATTTGTTTAAAGATAAGCAAATTACCTGAAACCTATGATATTTCTGAGGGGAAACAGAGAGAGCCTTGTAGCAGCTCATTTAATTTTTTGCAGGGTGGCGGTGGTGGCGGTGGTGGTGATTGTGATTTTGCATGGAACAGAAACAGGTATCTGATGTTTTTGCTTTTTCTGCATCATTTATATTCTGATGCTTTCATATATGGGTGATTACACTTTAAAGAGAAAAGACCTCACGCTCTTCTGATGATCAAAAATTTCAAATTACCTAAGTGATGCATTGGTGAGCAGGGATGCAGTTCTTCCCTTACAGAGAAAAAAAAACATGCAGCAGTGGGTTCCTGAGATTACCTAGGGTAGGGATTGTCCAGCTGTGGTCCTGGGAACCTGTTAGAAATGCAGGTTCTCAGGCCTGTCCCAGACCTATGGTATCAGAAACTCTGTGAATGGGGCCCAGCAGCGTATATTTTAATAAGCTGTCCAGGAGATTTGGACGTAGTTAAAGTCCGAGAACCACTGTCTTAGGGCGTGTAGTATAGGAACAATGTTTCCAAAACTAGAAGTATACGCCTCCAAACCAGAGTGTGAAATTTCCTCATCTCCTGAGACCACCAAGTCTTTAGATCCAATAAACCACGCCATTGGCTGTGTAGTTTGGATAAATTGCAAAGCCAGTGCAGGAGATGCAGGAGCTGTGGATTTGATCCCTGGGTTGGGATGAGGAAGAAATGGCAACCCACTCCAGTATTCTTGCCTGGAGAATCCCACGGACAGGGGAGCTTGGCGGGCTACAGTCCCTGGGATTGCAAAAAGTCGAACACAACTACATATGTATACACACATATTCCTTTGCTTTTCAAGTTGCCTGCATTTTCAAGTTTACTTGCTGGGTTTTCTTTCTGAAGTTTACCACTTAGTCACTAGGATATTGAAAATGTAGAGGCGACTCCCCTGTCTTAATGACGTTTGTTTTAAATGTGAATTCTGGAGAGTTCCATCCATCCATATTGCAACCGGTCAAGTGCAAATTCTGCTCTTGGACTTTCTCGTCCTGCCTTGTGTGGAGAGTTTCCCTGTCCAGGCTGGGGACCATCAGGGTGGTTGTCGATGTGTGGGAAGGGCCACATTTCATGGAGTCACTCAGTTGTCGGTTTAGAGTTTGCTGGGAGGGGTGAGAGGATTCTGCTTCCCACTGCAGAGCTTCTGCTGGCTTTTTTTTTTTTGGTGGAGGGGACAGAAAATCACCATTGTGTGATCCTCCTGAGGGGCCAGGAGGAGAGGTGGTGGTCAGGCTGACTCCATTGTCATGTGGGCATCGGCTGTTCACAGACAGAGCTTTCTTGGTAGTGAGATAAACTCCTAGTGGTGAGTTTAGGATAGAATCAGAAAGAAGTTCTTTGGCCACTCACAGTGTTGCTACTAAGGGTCCTTATCTAGGTTGGAAAGTGACGGGGTAAGGGTTCTCATTTAGGAAATTACGTCCCAAGCACCAGCCCTGGCTGGCATTCCTGAGGTGGAGTCTGGAATAAGCATCAGGCTCCCGTAGTGGGAGAGTGGAGATGGGTGGCCATGCCCTTAGCGCCCTGAAGCGGTCCTCCTTCCCGGGATGAGCCAGAAGACCCTCTGACCCCTGGACCGTCCCATTTACCCCAGTCTACACTGCGCTTCTTGGGGCCTCTCCAACTGTGGTTCGTGCTACATGAAACAATTTTAGATATGTAGACTTAAAATGTTAACAGTTGGGTATTTTAAGACCTATTAGAAAAATATAAGTAGCACATCCTAGCTGAGATTTCACAGATGTTATTGCTTAAGGTGAGGCTAAGTTAAAAGAAAAAAAGTGAGTTGATTTAAAGTTAATTTAAAGAAGAGTATTAAGTAAACAACAGTCCAGGTGGCACAGGAGATGGTGGAGACTGTGAAGGTGGTCTGTGGCTCNTCTGTCCTCCTATGCTGGTGCCACTGCAGTGGGCTCTGCCCTCAGAGTCACGCTCCTGGGGACATTTCCTGTTATTTTTCATCAGTCATCTTTGCCTTTTTTTTGCTATACTTTACAGGATACTTGAGGGTTTGGCAGTTACTGTTTCTTCTTGTTACTATAAAATCACAGGAAAACAGTGTGAAATACTTGATGTGGCCTCCAAATTGGTCTGCCCTTGAATGTTCATGGGCCTTCTCCAGAATAACCAGTAGCTGGAGCTAAAGGTAACATGGATTGAGAGGTTCAGTAGAGCAGCAGCAGTTTGATGGCATCCTATGGCCAGATGGAGAAATGGAGAAGGCGCCACCATTCAGTTGTAATTTTTGGATCACTCTCCGCATTGCTGCTGGCTTCCAGCTGGGGAGGTGGCGCATGCCCACTCTGAACCTGTCTGGCTCCTCGTCCTGACTTTCTGAGGCATTCATTCAAGTTTCTGTCTTGGAGACGAAGGAGCCAGGATGGGGCTTTGGGGGGCTGCCCTGCTGAGGGGTGGAAGTAGTCCGAGCAGCTCTCTCCCCTTGATGTCCAGGAGATGGACCCTGAGAGGGGTGCGGGCTGGCTGGCCTGTTCGGCGCTGGAGGCACAAGTCAGTTTGTTTTAGGAGGTGAGCCAGCGGGAAAACCGCAACACCCTGCACAGAAGTACAAATGGGCCCGTCAGCGGGATCTGTCCCGAGTGCCTGGTGCTCTTCTCAAAGGCCTGCCCGAGCAGCCTCCGTGGGAAGGTTTTGGACATCAGCTCCTCAGAGGAGTGGTGAGCAGAAGGTTTCTGAAGGATCCGAAATCTCTCAGCACTGGAGAGGTCTCCAGGTTTGCAGCGTGGAAATCCTCCAGCAAGGAAAGGCTTCATCAGAGCTGTACTTTTTCTTTTCCTTAAAATATTTTTAAAATTAATACACTTTGTTTCTTAAAGAAATTTTGGGTATACAGGAAAACTCAGCACAAAGTGCAGTCCCCATAAGACTCCATCCCCACATTTTCTCCTATTGTGTTAGTGCGTTGCATTTGTTACGGTTAATGGGCAACATTGATACATTATTATTAACAGAACCCCATAGTTTATATTAAAGGGATCACTTTTCATGCTGTACATTCTATGGGTTTGGACAAATGTATCCACTATTAGAGTTTCATATAGAATAATTCCACTGCCCTAAAATGTCCTGTGCTTCATCTGATCATCTTGCCCTCCCCAAACCCTGACAACCACTGATACTTTTCCTGTCTCCTTTGTTTTGCCTTTTCTAGAAAGCTGTAGAGTTAGAATCATACAGTATGTAGACTTATAAGACTAGCTTCATTCCCTTAGTAATATGTCTTTTTGGTTCTGCTAATTCATTTTATGCCTAAATACTATTCCATTGTCTGGATGTACTACAGATTCTCTTACTGAGAGACATCTTGGTTGCTTATGCATTTTGGCAACCATGAATAAAGCTGCTATAAACATCTGTGGGCAGGTTTTTGTGTGGATGTGAATTTTCAACTCTTCTGGGTAATTTTTAATACCAAGGAACATGACCGCTGAGTTATATGCGAAGATTGTGTTTAACTTTATAAGAAACTGCCCAACTGTCTTTCAAAGTGGTTGTACCACTTTGCCTTCCTACCAGCAGTGAGTGGGAATTCTTGTTCTATAGCTTTGCATTTGGTGGTATCATAGTTTGGGGTTTTAGTCATTCTAATACGTAATGGTATCTCATTATTGTTTTAATTTGCATTTCCTTAATGACATAGCATGTCTAGCATCTGAGGTGCTTATTTGCATCTGTAGGTCTGAGGCATCCAGATTTTTGCCCATTTTTAAGTGGGCTCTTTTTTTTTTTAATTGTTGAGTTTAAAGAGTTCTTTGTATATTTTAGATACCAGTCCTTATCAGATATGTTTTTAGCTAAGATTTTCTCCCAGTGTATGGCTTGTTTCTTATGTTTTCCTTTTGTAACACCTGTGGAAACAGCCATCTCAGCCAGTAGCCTATATTCTCATAGGGCCAGAGTCTTCTTACAGTTAGGACCTGAGGTTTTAGGAAATGTGAAATCAAAAATACACATGCAGTGTGTCTTCAGTTATGGTCATGAACTCACGCACACACACACACGCGTGTGTGGAAAAGAATGGACTTCTTTGAAAGAAGTACACCAAAATATCGACAACAATCACACAAGCTGAATTATGTTATTTTTTTCTTTGTAATGTCTCGTATGTTCCAAATGTTCTGGAAATGAGCACTATTACTTAAATAACCACTTTTATAAAACTAAAAGTAAATGAACTGAAAAAAAGCAACACCTGTACAGGAGACCTTACAATGTTTCGGTTAGAAATTGTGTAACTTTCATTTTGACTCAGAGAATATCTATGGACAAGGCCAAGGGCAAATCTCAGGAGAAGCAGTCAGCTGTGGGGAGCCAGCAGCCGATGCTCCCCGAAGCTGGAGGNTTACAATGTTTCGGTTAGAAATTGTGTAACTTTCATTTTGACTCAGAGAATATCTATGGAACCAAAATTTCAAGTGATGTTGATAATATTACATTTTCTCTAAAACCTTCTTCGGAAAACAAATGAATCTTTATGATGGCTAAATTCAGCTGTCAAGATGGCCTGAGTTTTTGCACAGGTTGAAATTGGTACTGTACAGTATAAATATAATAGAAGCTGCTCATGTAGCTACATATACAACTTTATATTTATAATGGAAAACAATATTTGAAAGAAGATATGTACACATATATATGTATATGTGTATATAATTGAATCACTTTGCCATACAGCAGAAATTAACACAACATTGTAAATGAGCTACACTTCAATTAAAAAATAAGTAAAATCAAATAGAAACAAAATGAAAACATTTTTCTAATGGGCACATTAAAATGGTAAAAAAACAACAGGTGAAGTTGGTTTTAAGACTAAATTTTACTTAATTCAGTGTATCCAAAATATTATCACTTTGACATGTAAAAAAGTATAAAGAGTATAAAAGAGATATTTGACATCTTTCCAAACATGTTGTGTGTTTTAGGCTTACAGCGCACCTCACTTTGGGCTGACGCAGTTTTTCACGCACTTGGTAGGCACTTGTGGTCAGTGACTGCCGAGCTGGACAGCATGATTCTGTGTGATGGCTGAATATTCAAGCACTATTTGCCAAACAGAGTACAGATTACCTGAGCAACATTACTTGCAGTAAGTATAGAGGAAAAAAGCACTTTGTGCTTTCCAGTTTTTCACATTTCTTCTTCAAGATAAGCTGCATCGTAGATACCTTGTGATCTGATGACATGACATGTCTCCTCTACAGGGATAAATGTTTTTAATTCAGGTGGTAATACAGTAAACTAGAAAGCATTTACAGTGTGGGAGACTTTTTCCCCCTCTTTTGCATTCCTCGTGCTCTGCGGGGGGGGTCACAGCTGTCTCACATTTGCTGTCCTGTAGAGTCTTGAACTGATGTGGGAGCTGCCTTCTCAGGGATAGGCTGAGACTTGGGGCAAGTTAGGCAAAGACGCTGGGGAGATGCTGTCAGGCTGGCTCTCAGAGGAATCAGCCTCCAGGAAGAGCTGGGGTGCCAGACCTGCCTGGTTCAGCATGGCAGCGTGGCACCATATCCGGTGACTCAGATCTTGAGCCTTGTGGGAAGCGTGTGCATGTGGTCTGTGCCTCCTGCCCTGAGCACACTGGCCTACAGGGCGGGTTCTCTTCTGCCTTATCCTGGATTGGAATCTCCCACCTTGGGGTAAAGATTAGGAACATGTGCAGAATGATGCCAAGGCTTGTGTGTGCTCCTAAGGACGCGTGGGGCCATGGGATGTCTCTGACTAGTGGACACCAGGCAAGCTTGGATGCTTTGGAGATGGGGCTCTCCAAGGCCACGAGGTGGGGAGAGAGATATTGTCTGGTACTGGGAGACAGTGGGGTAGGGTGGCTCCCACATCTTAAGAGCTCTTACTTTGTGGCTAGTGCCTCAGTTTCCCATCAGCAAATGAACATGATAATGGGATTCTCAGCTCACCGGGTTGTCCTGAGGGTCAGTACTATCATGAGGGATTCTGGTTGGCACATGGTAAATGCTCAATAAACGTCTGTTATCACTCTTACGAGTTCAGGAATGATTTGTTCAAGGAACAAGTAAGTCCCTTTAGAAGTGGTGGTGTGTGTGTGTGTGTGTGTGTGAATATATTCCGGATATTTCCTGGACTATTAATATATTTCTTTTAAGGGTTCATGCACTCCTGTCTCCTTTCCACACTGTAAGCCTGGACTGATTCACTAGCAAGCATCTCTTCCTTCTCCTTTCACTTTCCCTCTCTCCTTTTCTCCTTCTCAGGGTTGTTTTGACTATGAATTAATTGTAGGTTGGGGGACTTGCAAGCAAAAATCAAAGCCAATAAACTTCAAAAGGATGGGGAGGACCAGGGCCGCCGGGGGAGTGCAGGGCCCGACAAGGGCTCTGTGGCTGCGGGGTGGGGTGGCGGGGGCTTTCCATGTTCCTTCAAAGGGGACACCAAGTGTTTCAGATTGTCACTTAAAAGCTCAGATGCAAAACTTTGGAAATCTGGGAGAGAGGCAACGGTTTCCAAAACAGCTATTTTTATCTTTTGCCAGCAAGTATGAGCCCAGTGGAACGTAGAGTTAAACTTGGAATTTCTTGGCAAGGGTTAATAATCAATGTAGATCTCCTAACAAAGGAGATGCTGCCTTATTATACTGGGAAAGTTTTTTTTTTCTTAACTGTCAGTGAAGCAGTACTAATTATTACTCCAGTGTAAATGAGGTCATTTCCTATTAAGAGAACAAAATGCTTAGCCTCGCCTTGCCAATTCATACCAACTATTTTTCACACATACTCAGCTTTTTAGTTTTTTTTTAAATTTTGATAAAATCCATTCATTTGTATTAGAAAAGTGTAAACCATCGCAATAATAGTTGCCCATGATTGCCCAGATGAGCTTTTGTAATGTGTGGGTTGTTTGAATACCATGTGTTAGCTATGGAACAATTAGGCAGCTGAATGGATCTTTAAAACAATCAGATACTTTTATCTCACTGAAAAAATACATTCCTTGGATGTGTACTGTTAAACCGTAAATTCCGGGGAACATTAAACTCACGTCACGAGGAGAACTTTCGGATATATGTTGATCAAGGACAAAAAGACATCCAAATATCTTGTCTTCATGTTTTCATTTTTTTTTTATGCAAGCAAAAAGATTTAAGGAATATTGTAGCAAACAAAGGGTAATTGTTTTAGCCCAGATGTTGCTTTTGCACAACAAGCAGGTTACAATGTTCCCACAGAGCTGATGAGCCCAATCAGGGAAATGATTAAAAATTGATTTTGTCCCTGTAATTACAGTATGTAAACTACTTAGCTTGGATTGCAAAGGAAGTGATTTTCTAATTACGTATATACTCTGGTGTCTAATGATTGGTTTTTTGAAGTAATGAAGAGAGAGCACTAACGACTCCTTGGTGTTCTGTTGTTTAAGAAAGACCATCTTTAGAGTAAGCAGCAACAGACAAAGAGTTTAAATTGAATTTTCAACACTGTTAATGTGCACATGGATTTGTTTATTAAAGAGACAGAGAAGTAATTTGATTGGCTCTGAGCATCTTGGCTTTTTTTCATGCTAAAGCATGTAAAAATACATGCACCGGGTCGCAAGCTGACGGGAAGAAGCCTCTCCACTCCTCTTTTATCATCCCAGCGCCCGGGCTGATATCGCGCGCTCTCAGGTTCCTGTGAGCGTCTGATGTCTGTATATCCTGAAAGCATTTAGATCGAACAGGTATCAAATAGCTTCTTCATCAAAGTTACCTTTGTTTCAAAATGAAAGAAGAGGCTTCCTCTGGAAGCATGTCTGGGCAGCCCAACGCACTCCGCGTTATATTTCAGTCGCGTCCTGTGATGCTGGGCTCTGCGTCAGGGTGGCAGTTGCCACCCACCCCCCATATGTATGTGTGCAAACACACAGAGATGTGCGCACACACTCACACACTCACACAGGTGCCAGCCCTATATTTGGAGGCCTGACTGCAACTGCGGGGGGTGGGGGGCTGATGGGGTTTAGGAAAGAGCTGCCTGAGTTCCGAGTGTTCCTTCTCTGCCGTGAGACCCTTTGAGGCTGTGGAATAACAGCTCCTCAAACACCTGTTCTGGCAGAAGTTAGGAGAGGGTGGTGGCTCCAAGATGACCCTGAGAGCAAGTGTGTGGGGAGGCCAACAGACCAGGGCACTCTGCCTTTGAAAAGATCATTTGTTACTCACAGTTCTTGAGGGGAGGGGGCACACCACGCCGTGCAGGGCTGCACAGGGGCGCACCAGGGTTAGTCAGCAAACAGAAGAGGTGGAAACATGGGCAAGAGCCTTTATTGTAGTTTTTTGAGAGAAAAGCACAGCAAGGCATAAGTAGACTTAGGATCGGCTGCACTGGGCTGTGCTCAGTCACTCAGTCATGTCCAACTCTTTGTGACCCCCATGGATTGTAGCCCATCAGCCTCCTCTGTCCTTGGGGATTCTCCAGGCAAGAATACTGGAGTGGGTTGCCATGCCCTCCTCCAGGGGATCTTGCCAACCTAGGTATCAAACCCAGGTCTCCTGCACTGGAGGCATATTCTTTACTATCTGAGCCACCAGGGAAGCCCAAGAATACTGGTGTGTAGCCTATCCCTTCTCCAGGGGAACTTCCTGAACCCAGGAGCTGGGGTCTCCTGCATTGCAGGAAGGTGCTGTATCAGCTGAGCTATCAAGGAAGCCCTAGGATTGGCTAGCCAGATAATTTTAGCAGGCTCCGGGGCTCAGAGTTGTCTCTGCCTCCAGTTATCTGGTACCTGGGTGACCAGAGCAGGTGGACATTGGTCCAGAGTATGACAGCCTGATATAGAAGGTGGTTGGGGCATGGACTCTGAATTGGTTTGCAGATGGAAGACGTGCTCCCAGGGGAGTCATTTGCTATCTCTGGGAACTGGCTCCTGCTGGGAGCGGCTATCCCTGCAGGGTCAGTAAGGCCCCAGATATCAAAGCATCAGAAACATATGGTTTCTGCACCTGAGCCGTGGGTTGATGAGGGAGTGGCGCCTTGTGCCACCAGCTTCCGGGGCCAGGGTGAGCGCAGGGTGAGTCTGGGCACCCCTTACACCTGGCGTCCTACTCAACAAGTCTCATGGCTCCATACAGAAGGCATCCTGAATCTGCTTCCTTCTCCCCATCACTGTTGCTCTCAGCCCAGGTCTCCTCTCTCCCCTGGACAACTGCTGAAGCCTCCCCAGAGGTCTCCCTGCCTCCACTCTGGTCCCCTCTTGCCTGTTCTCCCCACCGCAGCCAGTCCAGGCTAAATCAGATCATGCCATCCCCTCACTCAAAAGCCACCAATGGCTCAGAATAAAGCCCATCTTTCTTACTGTGTCTGCTGAGGTATGTGAATCCTAAACAGCCCACCCTGTCCCATTTTCCCGCTCACTGTCCGTGCCTCTTGGCATCATGTCTTCTTGCTGTTCCTGAACACACCAGCTCCGTCCTACAGCGCGGCCTTTGCACTCGCTGTTTGCTCTGCTTGTGAAGTTCTCCCCAGCTGTTCATAAGGCTCACTCCCTTACTTTTTTCTCATCCCTTGTGAAGGTCACTTTTTTAGTGAGGTCTCCTCCTTATCCAATGATGAGTCTGTCCGTTATTTTCCCAGATTTTTTTTTTCTTCTTAGAGCTTATTATTCGCTCATATGTTACTTTTATTTGTCATTGCTCACTAAGATCTACGCTTTGCACAAGCAGAAATATTGCTGATGCTGGGTCCCTGGGACTTAGAAGTTAGAAGCTGGCTAGGTACACGGGAGCCACTTGATGAGTGAGGGCTGGATGAGGGGCTCATTCCCTCAGGCTGTCTCCCAGGTTGTGTTCTTCACCAGGAAGCCTCTTCTGTTGAGAACTAGAGAGGATGGGGGCTGTCCCTGGGGCTGTGTCCATCCCTCTGAGTCTCGGAGAAAGAAATCAAGAATCTCTCAGTGCTTTGGAGTGGAAGTCTCAAGTCTACCGTGTTTTGGCAGGATCCTTGTCCCTAGTGGGCCTGGAGAATATTAAGCACTGAGTTGGGAAAGGCACCCAGACCCTCGGAAGGGGCAATGTAGCCCCAGGTGGCGTCCCCTGGAGAAGCGGCTCGAGTGCCCCTCCGTGTGCCCCTCTGACGGAGCAGAGCCCATGGCCCAGGAGAGCAGGTTCAGAGGCCTTGGCCCTGGACGCTGGCGTGAGACGTCCAGACAGCTCCGGACGTGTCTCCTGTTAGCCGCACCCTTCTCCAGGCACAGGGCTGAAGGAGTTCGGCTGCTCTGTCTCCCAATGCTTCTTTCCCAACTCTTGTCTGGGAGGAAAGCAGTTTATCCAGCTCCCATCTGCCCCAGACAGCCCAGACTCCACAGCAGACAGCCCTGCTCCTGCTGCTGGAACTCCAAGCGACCCCTGGGGAGGGTCCTCTCCAGGAATACACTCTGCCTCCCGCAGGGCCAGCCTCTGGAGTAGAGCATGGACTGGGGAGGGGTGAGGTGAGCCAGCCCTTCTTTCCTTCCATGCGCCTTTTTCTTCCCTCCATCTCTACCACCATCACCTCCCTCCCTTCCTTTCTTCCATCCATCTCATCCCCCGTCTGTCCTAGTATCCCTCCATCTCCCCGTGCTCCCTGCATCCTTCCCTTTTCTCTTTACTTCCCTCCCTGGCTTTCTCCCTTCCTCCCCTCTACGCAATATTTTCTGAGCTCTGAGCCCTCTGCCAGAGGGTGGGGACTGGGAGGTGGATGGGGCGCAGCCCCTTCCCCTGTGCTGTGGGGAGCCGGCCTCAGCGTGGTGCCTGGTACCAGGCCCTCAGGAAATGGGAACCCTTGGTGTCACTGGTGTGACCTTCCAGTTGTCCTGGTGCAGAGTGGTAGAGAGTTGTGTAATGGGCACGGAAAGGCACCACGTTTACCTAGAGGAAGGAGCTTTTGTGTTCAGCCTGGGGCTCGTTACAGAGGCCCCGGCGAGGGGGGCGTGTGTGGCGTGTCTGCTCACCTCCTGACTCGCCCTTGTGTGTGAGGATGAGAGGCTGGGCTCCTGCCCCACGAAGGCTTCCTGGCTCTGCTCAGGGCTGCCGTGTCTCTCTGGGGAGAACTCAGGAAGAAGGGGGTCCCCTGTCCCCTAGGGGGGGCCCAGCAGATTCACGGGATGCCACACTGTGGGCCACTGTGAATGTGGGCCACTGTGTGTGTGCCAGGACACACCAGAGCTGCCTGGACCGCCTCTCACTTTTTTTTTTTCCCTGTGTCCCCCACGTCTTCCTGTCCACCCTGCTTCTCTTCAAAATCCCTCTCTCAAGGCTTTTCATCCCCTCTGCTCTCCTCCCCTTCCTCAGAGAGGCCTTAGACGTGCCTCAGGCCCTAAGTGATCCGCCCATCCCGCCCCGCCGCCTCCCTGCTTTCTCTCTCCTGCTTCTCCAAGTTGCAGCCACCATGCACTTCTTGCTCGAGCCCCACGGCAGGATCTCTGGACCTTTGCGCTCCCCTTCCCTCCATCCCTGCCTCCCTTGAGGCCCTGCCTGCACTGGCTGGAGGGCTCACGTCAAGTACCCTCCCTCCCTGGTTCCCACTGTGGCCGCCTCTCGGCACCCTGTCCCACCAGGCTCTTTGCACAGTGGGCCGTTCCTGGATCCCATGGCAGATCTGCTTGCCCCTGGCCTGCCCCAGGGCTTGGCACACAGAAGGTCTGAGCCACTGAGTGAACAGGTCTCCAAAATTCATTGGCTCCCCTGGGCTGGTGTGTGTCTTACCTGCATCTTACAGGGGTGGCTGGGGTATCAATTTCATGGATTTCAGGCGTCTTTGATGAGGTGGCTGCTGCCCAGCCCCCCTTGACTAATGCCACACCACGCTCTTTGTTGCCTTTGTTACCTGCCCCCTTCCACCCCTCCTCTGATCTGGTGGTACCTACACCAAACTGGGCTTTTGGGCCACGTCTCCTGGGTGTCCCCCCCACTGCCTCTCAGGGGTCCCTGAGAGGCAGGAATGAGGGGAGACTCACGTCAGGGATCAGGTTACTATGTTGTCTCTCAATGCGAGTTACTTACTTGTACCCAAAAAGCTGTTTCTTTCATCGCAGAAGACAGAATTACTGCACTGGCATTTTCCTTCCTCCCCATCCTGAATTAAAGCATCAGTGTCTGATGTGGTCACCTTTGCCTGACTTGCAGTGACTGTAATGACATCAGACACCGGGAGCCCCTCCTGTTTAGACTGGCTCGCCAAGGCACACATGGCACTGACTTGATTTCCCTTCCTGAGGTTCCTCTTCCAGCAGGAAGCTTGTTAGGCTAAGCTTCCTAGGCAGGCGGCNGGCTCACGTCAAGTACCCTCCCTCCCTGGTTCCCACTGTGGCCGCCTCTCGGCACCCTGTCCCACCAGGCTCTTTGCACAGTGGGCCGTTCCTGGATCCCATGGCAGATCTGCTTGCCCCTGGCCTGCCCCAGGGCTTGGCACACAGAAGGTCTGAGCCACTGAGTGAACAGGTCTCCAAAATTCATTGGCTCCCCTGGGCTGGTGTGTGTCTTACCTGCATCTTACAGGGGTGGCTGGGGGATCAATTTCATGGATTTCAGGCGTCTTTGATGAGGTGGCTGCTGCCCAGCCCCCCTTGACTAATGCCACACCACGCTCTTTGTTGCCTTTGTTACCTGCCCCCTTCCACCCCTCCTCTGATCTGGTGGTACCTACACCAAACTGGGCTTTTGGGCCACGTCTCCTGGGTGTCCCCCCCACTGCCTCTCAGGGGTCCCTGAGAGGCAGGAATGAGGGGAGACTCACGTCAGGGATCAGGTTACTATGTTGTCTCTCAATGCGAGTTACTTACTTGTACCCAAAAAGCTGTTTCTTTCATCGCAGAAGACAGAATTACTGCACTGGCATTTTCCTTCCTCCCCATCCTGAATTAAAGCATCAGTGTCTGATGTGGTCACCTTTGCCCGACTTGCAGTGACTGTAATGACATCAGACACTGGGAGCCCCTCCTGTTTAGACTGGCTCGCCAAGGCACACATGGCACTGACTTGATTTCCCTTCCTGAGGTTCCTCTTCCAGCAGGAAGCTTGTTAGGCTAAGCTTCCTAGGCAGGCGGCCACCTTTGGATAACCCCCTACCCATCTGGGACATCTCTGAAGAGGGCACAGCCCCGATGAGGGCGCGGCCCCCATCAGGGCACAGGGCTTGTGCTGGGGCCTCAGGTGACTCTGAGCCTGGGCGGATTGCAGGCGCTGGTGGTCTCATCAGGGGTGT
Organism: Neotragus pygmaeus; assembly: GCA_006410875.1. NCBI lineage: Eukaryota > Metazoa > Chordata > Mammalia > Artiodactyla > Bovidae > Neotragus > Neotragus pygmaeus. The sequence continues at coordinate 227,726 of SJYV01018416.1, forward strand.
GGAGCCAGAGGACGTGCAGAGCTGGGCCTTCCCCAGACGTGTCCCGTGTTCTCCTGTCCCTGGAACTTACAAAGCTTCTAAGTGAACAGCCCCTGGAGAATAGTCCTTGAAGTTTGTAAGCCATGAACTTGGATATAAAATCTGAGTCTGATCTCTACCTCCTGCAGTCTCCTCCCTAAATGTCAGGAGCCTTGTGCACAAAGTGTCTTCATAGCTTCAGTTGAGTGCCATAGGCCTGTTCCTCCCGGCTCTGGTAGAACCTGGTAAAGCATGCTGCTGCTGCTAAGTCGCTTCAGTCGTGTCTGATTCTGTGCGACCCCATAGACGGCAGCCTGCCAGGCTTGCCCATCCCTGGAATTCTCCAGGCAAGAATATTGGAGTTGCCATTTCCTTCTCCAATGCATGAAAGTGAAAAGTAAAAGTGAAGTCGCTCAGTCGTGTCTGACTCTTAGCGACCCCATGAACTGCAGCCCACCAGGCTCCTCCATCCATGGGATTTTCCAGGCAAGAGTACTGGAATGGGGGGCCATTGCCTTCTCCGGTAAAGCATAGCTCGAGTGTATGCATTATACTGCCTAGATTTGAGTGTTGAGTGAAACAGAAAACACAAAATGCCGAAGATAATCTGATCGAGGACAGAGAGAGTCTTGTAATCGCTGTCCTCATGCANGGCCATTGCCTTCTCCGGTAAAGCATAGCTCGAGTGTATGCATTATACTGCCTAGATTTGAGTGTTGAGTGAAACAGAAAACACAAAATGCCGAAGATAATCTGATCGAGGACAGAGAGAGTCTTGTAATCGCTGTCCTCATGCAGATGGTTGAGATGTCGACTTGCTTTCTGTCTCAAGATAAGCAGGTAGAAATTTGTTTACAAATAGCAGTGTCCCTGTTACACTTTGAGAAAACACTTCTAGCATATACTCAGCAAACACCTTTTTGGTTGCCAGAAATCAATCTTGGAATTGGATGGAGTGTTGCAAGTCAGTGGTTTGATGTTCAAATACCTCGGGCTGGGGCTGCCACTGTGTGCTCTCTGAATACATCTTCTGGTTCATTTGCAGACACATCCTTGACTCTCTACTAGAAGTCTACTTCTGCAATATCAGAATGTACAGTTTATCAAGAGAGAACACTTGCTTGCCTGTAGTCTCTTCTGTAACACGGCAAAGCAAATTAGCTTCTGCACTGCACTGGCCCTGAGCTGGAGATCACAGATTAGGGCTTGGCCTCGATCACCCCAACTGATGGCTCTTGAGCCACTGTCACGGGCATCTCGGCTTTCCCTCTGGGCCGTGATCCCATCCTGCTGCTTTCCTGGGCTTGGTTCAGAGAGAGGGCTTTGATGTCACACAATACCCTTGACCCCTGGTCCAGTTGTCGGTTGTTGGTCTGGACCTGTTGAGAGCTGCCCTGGCCACTGAATAGGAGTAGCCAGTTGAAATTTGGGTGAAATTGTGTGTGGTCTGCTGTAGGGGCCTCCTTAAATTAGTGGGAGAAAAAGAACCCTTGAATACCTTCTCAGTGCCTCACTTTTAGAATTCCAAAGAGAGAGGAAGGAGGGGAAGGAGGGATACACACACACACACACACACGTATATATATACACACACACACACACACACACACACACACACACACACGAGTGTGTGTGTTAGTTGCTCAGTCATGTCCTACTCTTTACAACCCCACAGACTGAAGCCCACCAGACTTCTCTGTCCATGGAATTCTCCAGGCAAGAATACTGGAGTGGATTGTCATTCTCTTCTCCAATACACACTCATACACACACATACACATGTGTGCACATGCGCGCGCTAANTTACAACCCCACAGACTGAAGCCCACCAGACTTCTCTGTCCATGGAATTCTCCAGGCAAGAATACTGGAGTGGATTGTCATTCTCTTCTCCAATACACACTCATACACACACATACACATGTGTGCACATGCGCGCGCTAAGTTACTTCAGTCGTGTCTGACTTTGTGACCCATGGACTGTAGCCTGCCAGGCTCTTCTGTCCATGGGACTCTCCAGGCAAGAATACTGGAGTTGGTTGCCATGCCCTCCTCCAGGGGATCTTCCCTACTCAGGGATTGAACCCGCATCTCTTAAGTCTCCTGCACTGACAGGTGGGTTCTTTACCACTAGTGCCACCTGGGAAAACTATATATGAGAGAGAGAGAAGAAGAGAGAGAGACCGTGCTTATTTGCTCTCATTTCTTCTTCCATCTCACCCAGAGAAGAAACGGCTAGATGCCCCACTCTCTTCTCTTTTTGCAGGTGGCAATTTCCCATTAAAAGAAGCTGAGCAAATCTGGTTTATTGCAGCAAAGGTCATATAGTTCCCAATTTAAAAATTGCTCAATGAATTGGGGCAGTGGGGCTATTAAATGTTTTTAGACGCTAGTTGAGTGTCTAATTGTTACCATGGCTGAATGTTGTTTACCTGTCTTATTGGAGTCGATGTATCCAATGCTGAGAATTTCTAACAGGTCTTATCTTTGCAGTTCCTGACCACCACGGCTTTAAGAATATCCACCAGCCACGAGGGAGCTCTGTTGCTTTCAGACTCGCCTGGTAAGGAACACTGATTTACAGTTTGTTGAAGGGATCCTGCCTGTGACTTGTGGGGAACCAGGCTGCCCTCTCTGGGTTGTGGACCTTTGTATTGGGTGGAAGTTCTCCCAGCTACTCCTTTGTTTCTGTGGACAGAGGCTGGGCTTTGGAGACGCTTCCAGATTCAAAGGTCTCTGGGATCCAGCATGGGTCGCAGGTCTCCTGGACGGCATGACTATGTGATGTCAAGACATGCTCAGAAGGTCTCAGAACGGGGTCACAAAGCCCCGCGAGGTTGACTTCATTGCCTCTCCTATGACATCCTGCAGAGTTGCTGTCCACCAGCCAGCAGTGGGAACCAGAGCTGGGGAGCTGGTGGGGTGGCTGCATAAAGCTAGGTGGCCCTTCCAAACACCACCTGTGGCCCGTTTCCCCCCCCACTCAGCACGTGGTCCTGTGGCTTGGCCCACTCTTGAAGGAAACCTGTGTCTGAGTGGCTCTGTGCCTGTCACCTCAATTGGACTCAAGATCACAAACTCAGTCGTGGAGTGTTTTTCCCACATGAAGCGAAAAACTTAAGAAGAAGGGGCAGTGCTGATGTTTGATGTCTGCAGCCCCCTCCTCTGAGGCTGCCCTGACACCTCTGTAAACTCGCCCTGAGATCTAATTAGCCAAACCCACCTTCTCCTGACCATGGGCCTCAGAGGTCACTACATAAACCAGGAAAATTGATAGTGGAATTATGCACTTCGAAATTAATTTTGTACTGTACTGAATATATATTTTTTTTACTGTGACTTTATCTTGTTGAAAAAGTGCTTACTTCTGATTTTGTGGATATTACTGACCGTGGATTACTTTTATTTTGGTTTTTACACAACAGTTATATTAGAAATTTGCTGTTTTATTCTTACCTTCTTAGTAAAAATCCTTTTATCACACAATGGGTAATTTATATCCATTACCAGGCCTTTCAATCCTTTTCAGTGGGGCTGTCAGCGCCGTTGGCACAGTAATGATTAATGTGATCTAATAATAGTGTGCCATTATATTACCTTAGTAAAACATGTACCAACATCCTATTCGGATCTACCAAATTCATAGCTTCCTATAATATTTTTGTTGAAAGACAGGATTACTATTTTTCAAAGCTGATTTTTCCCCCTTTAACATATTTAATGAAATTCACAATTCTTTGCCTTAGTAATCCGAGCATTTGATTGGGCTTGGTGGGTGAATTTGACATCTGTAGGCACCGTTGTGATTTGTCAGGGAGAGGCTGGACAGTCCAGAGATCTGCCAGGGAGATTATTGTGTTTTTGTTGGGCCTGGGTTGTTTTGCCTTGAAGAAAAAAAATGGCTGGATTTCCAGTCCCGTCTGACATGTAATAAGAAAAGTGTGTTTTAGATCAAAAGGCAAAAGAGCAAGTAATTTGGCTCAAAGGCTCCTCTCTCCCGTCCCGTTTTATCCACTCTCGTCACCTGCCTCGGTCTGCTGGCGAGCAGAAGGGACCACAGAGCTGGGGGAGCAGCTTCAGACTCTTTTCCTGGAAATGCTCCTTCTTGACCTGTCCCTTTTTCCTTGAGGCTTTGGCTCAGCCTCTCTGCAACTAAGACGGGGTTCCTCGGCCTGGCAGTGCTGACACTCTGGGCTGGGTAATTCTTTGCTGTGGGGCCATCCTGTGCACTGTGTGTGGCTTACAGCATCCCTGGCCTCAGCTCACCAGGTGTCAGTTATGAATCCCTTCCCCTGTTGTGACAACCAAAAACGTCTCTGGAAATGACCCAATATCTTCTGGGGGCACAGCTGGCCTGCTTGAGAACCTCTGGTCTAGTGCGATAGGAGCATAAGCAGATACTTTTGCGGTGTGGGGATATTCCAGCTGCGGCTCAGGGTTTCCTGGTGCTTCCTGGGACATCTTCCGGCTCTGGGGGAGAAGCTCTGTGGATGATGGCTACACCCTGCATCCTTTTCCCAGCTGAAACGCAGCCCTCTAACTTCTCTCCCCGCCCCCGTCTCTGCCACAGAGCCTGGCCCGAATGAGGGTCTGATTCTTTGCTTCTTCCACTTAAATCCCATTATAATCATGCTTGTGATTGATAACATTCCACCTTTTCAAAGGGCTTTAAAATCTGTGTCAACCAAGGATGACATTATTGTAGTACGGGCGAGATGTATTCAAACAATTACACACTCAAATCAAAGTGGGAAGGTTTGTCCTTCTATCCTGGTGCCTTTGTGATGTGGCTTTCGCCAGCACCTCAGCACTCCCCCTGCCACCCCCACGGCCCCAGAAACCTTCAGCAGGAGAATGCATGAGTGGAAACAGGTTTTGCCCTTGATACCACTCAGATCTGAAAGCAGCCTGAATATTTAGGCTTCTTAAGGCTAGAGAGGGGCTTCTCTGGTGGCTCAGATGGTAATCTACCTGCAGTGCAGGAGACCCAGGTTTGATCCCTGGGTTGGAAAGATCCCCTGGGGAAGGCATCAGCTCTCTACTCCAGTATTCTTGCCTGGAGAATTCCATGGACATAGGAGCCTGCCTGGATACAGTCCATGGGGTTGCAAAGAGTTGAACATGACTGAGCATCTAAGCACACACAAGGCTAGAGGATCGGGGAAGAAAGTGAGGTTGTTGAGCACAGGGAAGAGAGAGAGGGTGAGGGAGGGAGAAAGATCCTTGTTTTTGATTCAGAACAAAAATTACTGCTGCAACATTGGCTCGAAATATGCAATCAACTGAAATCAGGAAAAGTATTTTGAATACAAAATTTATATTGAAATACTTGAATCTAGATACGTGTGCACCCACATATATGTAGATATTTAAATCAAGGATAGAGAAGATGAGAAATAAAGCTTTTGTCATAAAAATACTGCTTGTAGTATTTGCCTTCAAATGATTCTGCCACATTGGAATATGTTTTTGTACTGTTAGCATTTCCATAGAACATACTTTTGTTTGTTTTTACAGCTGATCCTCGATGGTGACAGCAAGTAAGGGAAATGTCTCTGATTTACCTCTGTGATAGAGGATTTCAAATACATTGTGATATTTGATGCAGGAGTAATTTTGGAGACCTAGTTCTTTACTGGTTTCTGGTTGGTCTCTCCTAGTACAGCGTAAATGTGGAGAGAGTATGGCCTTGCTATGTTTTGTTCAATATTATTTTCTAATTCCTAGAATGGTGCTCACTGTAGAGAAAGTTCTTAATAAAAAATAGTAACTGGAAGGATGGACAAGTGGGTGGATGTATGGGTAGCTGGGTGAGTGGATGAGTGGATAGGTGGGTGGATGGATGAATAGTTGGATAGATGAGTAGATAGGCTGATGGATGGTTGGGTGGATGGATGGAGGGATAGCTGGATGGGTAGATGAGTGGTTGGATGGGACTCTATCTCAAACCCTGACAGGATCTTAGAATGGTAGGTCCAAAGATTCCAATGAAATCCCACTTTTTACTATCTCTTCATCCCTTGCCCTCCCAAACATTTTTTTTCATCAAATAATCAGTTATAGAAGGATATTCTTATTATCTCTCCTTTGCAATCCAGTCTTTAAAATAGAAAACAAAATGTCTGGGACTGTGCCAGGCAATCTCTGTAAGCTGAAACCATAATAATGCCTTGTTATGAAAGTAGCTCTAAGAATCCACCAGGGTGTGTATGCAGATGAAGACTTACGTACTGGGGTGGAAGACATGGAGGCGGAGTAGGGGAAGGTGACCTCTTTCAAAGCGGGACGTGGGCAAGGAATTTATGAGGCTCAGAAGACTTCCTGTCCAAATGACTGGTTGTCTGTCTCCTGGGTAAAACTCTGTAGTTTATATTGTATTTCATGCTCTCTTAGAAGCTCTTGTGTGTCGTTTTCAGTCCCACCATGCTGGATCTCTTTGGGACTGGATGATGCTCAGCCACCTGGGCTCTGCTATCATGAGGAACTAGGCTGAGGCTCCCGTGTCTCAGCACAGCGGGTACCAGTCTTTTGGGAAATGTATTCCCAGTGATGAGGATAAAATGTTACTCCACCCTTGACTTTTAAATTGTTGCACCATGGATAACATAGCGGTACTGGTAAGAAAATAATGAATAATAATAAAGAGAGATAAATGACGTCTAAACCTGGCAGAGACATGGAGTCTGGAACCGTATTTCCTGGGATGAATCATGATTTCACCGTGCACTGGCTGTATGACCACGTGTCAAGGGATTAGTCTTGTTGTGCCTCTCTTTTCTCATCTGTAAATTGGGAATGACAATGATGACAATATAGTAGCCTGTGCAAATAATCTATCTGATTGTACAAGTAAAATAATGCCTCTTGGCTCAAAATATGTATTAGTAAGTGTGTTGCTGTTAGTAGTAGTATTTTCATTTTCTGCTTAGTCACCTTTTTCCTTTCTCTGTCTTTATTCAAGATTAAGGAAAGTATAGGCCATTTTCAGACTCGTGCTGGAGCTAGGATCTTTGAGAGGTTGCCAGGCATACGGTCTCCCCAGCACCCCTGGGACAGTGGTTAGCAAGTTCAGAGAACGTCAGAAGGGTGGTGAGTTTCCTAAGTCAGCTTCCCCATCCCGTTTCCTTTGTGGAGGGAACGTTGTTGACACACCACTGGGGGTTTGGGATTTACTTGGTGTTTGGGGCGTGCATTCCTGGGCTGGATGCCACGTGGTCACGGTGGGTGGGATAGCCAGCTCCTAAAAGGGAGAGGAGGTCCTTGGCTTTTCTCCCCAACCCTGTGCAAGTGAGACAGCTCTGCGTCATGGCCCAATCTTGTATTTTCAGCATCCACTGAAATTTAATGTTTTGCTTTTGGTTTATTATGTATGCAAGTATCTTGCTGATAAATTGCATGTGTAATTGTACCATCGGAACCACTGCTAGTCAGCGACAACATATAATTAAACTCACCCTTGTAGTCATTGAACTCTTCCGTCCCTGACAAGATCACTGACCACTCCGAGGAGGGTGTGCCACCATGTGTGAGCCATGCACATGCCTGCGTGGCCTGCCGCCTTGCTTTCCCACGCCCCCTGTACCCCCCACCTCCAGCACAGGGCAAGCCTGCACGCGTGCAGGATGGACTTCCTTCAGACGGCGCTGAGCCGACAGGAGGGAAGGCTTGGGCTCTCGGGCCTGGAATGCTCCCCCTTCTCTATTTTTGTGTCTCTGCCTGAAGGGTTATTGGCCCCAGAGTGGGTGCTTGGTAAAGACTGGAATGAATACATCTTAGAAATATCTTTGTTTGCCCTCTTTTCACTTGTAACCTGAAACTTTTCCTCATTTTCCTTTTTGGGGGATGATGTTTACTGTGGTGTCATATGGTGGGAGCTGGTAGACCATAGCCTGTGGCAGGGGGTGGTCAATATTTGCACACTGCCTGTTTTTTATTTTTTTTTTAAACATTTAAAAATACTTTAACAATTCTTACGAAATACAAAAAAAATTTTGCCTTGACCATGTTTAAGTGTACAGGTCAGTGGCACTAAGTATGCTGTGCGACCGTCACGACCATCTACCTCCAGAACTTTCTCATCTTCCCAAGATGCTGTTCTGTACCCATTAAACAGTAAATCCCCATCCTCTTCTCCCCCACCCTCTGGCAACCATCCTTCTGGTTTCTGTATTGGTGGATTTGACTACTCTAGGTCCCTCATGTAAGTGGAATCATGCAGTATCTGTCTCTCGGTGATTGGCTTATGTTGCTTAGCCTAATGCCCTGAAGGTTCGTCTGTGTTGTAGCAGTGGTAAGACTTTCTTCCTTTTTAAGGCTGAATAACATTCCTGTGTGTGTGTGTGTTGCACATACCACATTTTGTTTATCCATTCATCCATCAGTGGACACTTGAGTTGCGTCTACTTCTTGATTATGGTAAATAAGGCTACTATTAACATGAGTGTGCAACTATTTCTTGGAGACCCTGGTTTTACTTTTGGAACTGCTGGAACTGCTGGAGCATATGGTAATTTTAATTTTTTGAGAAACTGCCATATTATTTTCCATAGTGGCTGCACCATTTTACTACACTCCTACCAAGAGTGCACAAGGGTTCAATTCTTTTTTTCACATTCCTGTCAACACTTATTTCCTGCTTCTTTTTGATAGTAGCCATCCTAATGGGTGTGGAGTAGTAGCTCATTGTGGTTCTGCCTACTTTTGTGAAAGCAAAGAATGGCTTTTACATTTCTGAATGAATGAAAAAAATCAAAAGAAAAATACCGTGTTGTGACACATGAAAATTACATGAAATTCAAATTTTAGTGTTCTTAGATGCAGGTTTCTTGGCGCACAGACAGCCCCATTCATTTACGTTATCATCTGTGGCTGCTTTTGCACTGTAATGGCTGAGTAGGGAAGTTGGGACAGATTGTGTAGCCTGGAGAGCCTGAAATATTTCCCACTTGGCCCTTTACGGAAAGCATTGGCCAACCCTACCCTGTGATCAGACCTTGGGACCCCTTATCTTATGTAATCTCCTCAGCAACCCACTTTGCAGACAAAGAAACTGAGGCTCAGCACAAATAACTTACAAATCACACACCAAGAAACCAGGAAGCCCAGGGCTGTCCCTGTGTGCTGCTCACCCTCACTTTAAATGTGATTGTTTCGATGTTGCTCTTTACAGAGTGTGTCCTGGGGTTTTAGTGAGCCTGAAATCAGGTCCTAGTCGAAAAAGAACCGTAATTGCGTAAAAACCTAATGCTGTGATTGAGAGAGGTGGCAAACTGAGGGCGAGAATGAAGCTGGGAGGAGGTGCTAGGTGAGCTGAGCTTTCCTTTGTTTCTTTTATTTAAATTCCAAGACTGGTGTCCTCTACTGCATGGTGGGACGAGCTCTGGACTCCACTGAAGGAGGAGCCAGTTGCAGGGTGCCTGAATCTCCATGGATAGCATTTCCTTAGGACAAAGGAAAAGCTAAGCAACTCGGTAACTTAGTGCATTAAAAAAATGAATTATTCCCTAACCCAGAGAAAAGAAAGCCAGGGTATATGGTACATAGGAGGACGTGCTACTTGATTCTTCCCCCTCCATTCTCTGTATCCCATGTTGTTTGGCATGAATCCTGGCATGGATCTCTTTGACCCACCTCAGATCTTTTTCTCCAAATGTGGAGACTGCTCTCCCACTTCCACAGACAGTCTTGGACACCCCCGTGGCCTCTTGGACGCAGACGGTCAGCGGCTGCTACCGAGGGACCAGGCGGCTGTCTCTCTCGACTCATCCCCTCCTTGCCACTCTTTTGTCCGCCACACTGTGTGGACTTGGTACCAGGAGCCTTCTGATGTTTCTTCATACAGAAGACAGAGGGTGCATAGTTTTTTTGCTCTTTCGTCATTGGAGAGAGAAGTCTGAGTTGATTTTACGTATTTGTGCTCATGGTGGAAACAATCTCTTAATCTAAGTACTTTGGGGATGTTGGGGCTCAGGAAACGGGTGGTCTTGCATCCATCTCAAGCGAAGAGATGGGATTTCCTTTCACATCTGAGAGCACACGGCCTTCTCCCCTGCAGAAGCTGCTATGTTTCAAAAATAGGCTTCATGTGGTTGCAGAGTAAAGCGCAGTGATGTTTTTCATGAACTTTTGTCTGTGATTTAAGCCTGGCAGAACTGGACTCCTGTCCTTACGGTTTTCTGGCTCAATTGATTTTGCACAAAGGGAAGTATGCTAACTGGAGTTGATAATGTGATCGACATGTTAGCACATGTGAATGACATGTTAGCACAATGCAAGAGAGACAGCAGAGACTTTGAGTTTCGTCCTTGAAAATTTATGTGATGCTTCAAGCAAGGGACCTGCACCTAGTAGGTACTTGGTAGGTGCTCAAGGGGTGAATTAGCCTGGTAGTGGCATTGTGCTTGAGAATCAGTGAAAGAAATGAGTGGTAACATATGTCCCTATGTCCAGGAAATGGAGATATCTATGACTTCTTTCTGTTTAAAGATTTCAGTTTGGTTCTTGGCCTGGTGGTGAACCAAACTTGACAGTCCAGAGGAGAGGAAACTTTGGATAGGGAGGAGGAGATCATGTGTGTGTAGTGTGTGTGTGTGTGTGTGTATTTGTCAGGGTGGTGGTAGAGATGAGTATGTGGTGAATTTTCCCTACTCTAAAGCCATTTTTATTTTCTTTCGGACATACTGTAGGACAGTCAACTTGTCCTCTTGTCCATATGTGTAGACTGTTTCATGTGTAAACAGAATTAATAGCACATATGATGCTCTTATGAGTGAGCATGGCAAAACAGTGTAGTTTTTATTCCTTAACAAAATAAAACTTGTGATAGCATCTGTAGTAAAAATCGTAAGTCTGGCCCAGGCTGGATTCATTCCCCAAATTTCTGTTTCTCTTCCCCAGGTCCCAATATGTATGTATTTAAACATGACTTCAGTGCTCCTAGAAATGTGGCATCCCAACTAATGTCAGGCCTCCACTAACAAGTCAGTGAGTGGTCGCACCCCTGGAAAGGTTTTGGGGGTTTGCTGAATGGCCAGTGGGAATCTCTGCCACCCTGGACACCTCTAGCCCCCTGCCTTCTCAGGGAGGAGGAGCAGCCTCCATCCCCTCTCTCCTCTGAGGCCTCAGGGACTGAAGACGCAGAGACGCTCAGAGGGAAGGTTGAGGCAAGCATGCTTGGCTGCTGGGCGTAGGGAGGAGAGCTGTCCTGGGAGTGAGGAGGCTGGGTCTGATCCCCCACCTGCTTCCAGCTGCGTTCACTTGGGAAGTCTCAGGCCACAAGCCTCAGGCGACCACCCAGGGGGTGAGTGGTTTGGACCACGTGGTGTCTAAGATTCTTTCCAGGTCTTCAACAGGACCACCTACACCGGGGTGTCAGGGATGTCTACACAGTTCCCTGGGAAATCTTGGTGGCATGCAGATTCTGACTCAGTAGGTCTGGGGGACAGAGCTCCGTACATCATGTTAGACATCCAGATACCAGGCCCTGGGCCACGCTGCTCCTGCTGCCCCTTGGGCTACATGGAGGCTTGCTGAGACGAGGTGGCTGCTCACTGATCTGCCCGGGGCGCTTCCAGGACTCACCAGTGGACCCCACCCCAGACCAGTCAGATCAGGAGTCACCTCAGGGGAGACACTGAGCCTGGGAGCTCACAGGTCTCTGGGTGCGAATCGCTGATATAACAGCGTCTGAAGTTGCTGGGGGGCGGGGGGCGGACGCTGGTGAAAACACAGCTTCAGGCCCTGACCCTGTCTTCTGATTCAGAAGATCTGGGGTGGAGTCCAAGAATTTGCATTTCTAACGGATTGTGAGGCAGTGTTGATGCTGGTCCAGTGACTGCACTCTGGGAAGCCCTGGCCTAATACGTTCTGTTAAGTTGGTGGTCGTTCACAGACCAGGAGGGACTGGGTGCAGGAGGCTCCAGGGTCCCCCAGCCCCTCCAGCCAGGGTCACTTCGTGGCCATCTGTTTTACACAGTGAGCTCCGTTGGTAAGCTCTCATTTGGAAAAGGTTTGTGGGTAGAAAAAAATGTTTGCAAACCTCTGAACTGAAGGCAAGACTTTTAATCATGAGGCTGGTGAATATTTATTCTCCAATTGAGAGGAAAACCAAGCAGGTCCCTTGGCCCTCTTTGTTGCCAGATGTGGCTGGTTTTCGCCCCGAATCCTGCCCTGTCGCACAGTAGGTGTTGCGTGCCCCCTCTTGTCTCTAAGTGTTCGCACCTCTCGGGAGGCCTCAGGAGGCCTGGCCTGGCGTTCCGCAGCCCAGCTCGTGGTGAAATCCAGCATGGGCAGCTGCTGGGGCCGAGTGACGGTCTGCCAAGTGCCAGGCACTGGTCCTCAGTTTATGAGCATGACCTCCTTTAATTCTTGTAACGACCTCATGAAATAAGTACTGTCATTATCCCATTTTGTATATCCCAAGGATTTGCTGCTGCCTCCCAGGCTAAGAGAGGGTAGAGGAAAGTGGCAGTCGTTCAGGCTGGGGGGAAGCAGACGTCACTCTTGGTCAGGGGAGTGGAGCGCGTGGCCAAGGCCTGTCCTGCTGGTATTTGGGGAGAAGAGAGCAGGCCCACTGGCCCTGCAGGTCCATTGTCCAGATGACAGGCTTGGGCCAGGTGACAGCACTCAGAGCCTGTGGCTGCCCAGAGCTGCCAGCCCCTTGGAAGAGGTCACTGTGGCTGTCCTTGGTCACAGACCCAGGAGGCCTCGGCCACTGAGCTTCCTCTTGGGTCACACCCACTCCCTGCAGCCTTTGACTATGCAGAAGTGCCTTGGGGAGAGTCTGGGAACCAGCCAGGGGAAGGGGTGTGTGGATCTCTGGGTCCAGGTCTTGCTTCTGTGGCTGCTGCTTTTAACCGCAGAGTGCTGGCTTGGCCAGCCCTGAGCTTGCTCTCTGCCCCAGCAGCCCTGGGGATCGGGACGTGTCCAACACAGCAGGTTCTTGCTGAGACGTCATGTTGGAGCGAGTTCTTCTCCCTGTTCACCCGGGGTGCGTGGGTCAGAGGGTGGGGGAAGGGAGCACACAGGGACCCACGCGGTCTTCCAGGTTGTGCCCTCGGAGTAGGGGCTGCGGCATCCTTTAACCCTCATTCGAGCTGCCTGCTGTTGATCTTGCACTTGCACTGGGCTCCCCTGATGTGACATGGGTCTAAGAATTTTTAGAGCTGGTTTGGCAGAGGCGAGAAGATGTGTGAGCAGAGCTTTCTGAGCAGAGGCTTACTGATTGTGTGAGGCGCCCCATGCTCAGTGTGAGGCTCCAGCCTGCCAAGACCGTCCCAGTGGCCAGAACTCTGCGGCTTCCCCTGTGTTTTGGGCCTTTCCCACAGGATTTCCAAAAGTCTCTGAAGCCCAGGCCAGCCTCACACCAAGCACGTTCCTTTCAATTTGTCCATCTTTCAACTAACTGGGTCTAATGAAAGGCTGATTTGGCACCTCAGATGGTAAAGAATCTGCCTGCGGTGTAGGAGACCTGAGTTTGATCCCTGGGTTGGAAAGATCCCCTGGAGAAGGGCATGGCAACCCACTCCAGTATTCTGGCCTGGAGAATCCCATGGACAGAGAAGCCAGGCGGGCTATATAGTCCACGGGGTCACAAAGAGTTGGATATGACTGAAGGGACTCAGCATGCACGGGGAATACTGATTCTAGTAGATGCTTTACTACCAGAGTCTTTCTAGATGTAATTCGATGAACTCTTATTGTGCCTGGCAAAGGTATGTGTGGGCAAGTTTACATCCAGCTTATTACAATTTCTACCTAAGTGATTTTCTTATTAATAATAGAACACATATGACCCCAAGGCATTTCTTTTTTGAACCTTTGAGGTATTTATGAATGAACTTTAAAAAGGTTGTTCACTTTGGATGGCTGACGTGTTCTAGAATGGAGCTGCACCTTGTGAGGCTGGAGATAAACCTTTCCCCCCAACAGGGACACAGATGCCAGACGCCCAGGTGGGACACATGCCACCTTTTCTGCAGGGTAGCAGGAAGATGTAGCTGAAAGATTAGATGCAGATATTAGAATTTGTGGAGTGGCTGATGGCTCAGGGGATGGAGTGGCTGTGTACTGAGGTGAGGCTCTTCCTCAGGTAATCCTTTCATTTGGCTAAATGAGCAGCCCCAGTCGTGAGTCTGTGCTGAACTGCAGTTCATACATAGAGCAACAGCCTCCTGGCCTTGCAGAGAGTGTACTATGTGAGGTGAGGTTTCCCCAAAGACCTCATGCCCCCAAGAATCCAACCAGATCCTCCCAGTACCCCTCTCCCTTTAGAGCAGTGAGCTAAGTCTTGGAATCCACAGAAATCAAAGATGCATCAGCATGTGCTCTAGGTCAAGCCCAGCCTCCAGATTGCAGCTGCGCCAGAGGCCGCATGCCCAGGTGAACCCGGGTGCCCCCATGGGTCACACCCGCATCATCAGCTGTGCAGAGGGGCCCTGCTCTTCCTTGAGCTTGGGCGGTGCTGAGGACCAGGGAAGCCGGGGCTTCAGCCTGGCCCAGAATGTGAAGTCGGAGCTTCATGTCTCTTCCAGGGTTTCCCAGAGGGAGATCTCACGTGTGTCAGGCTGGGCTCTGCACCCACACTCGCAGCTATCAGATACAGATTCTCACAGTGGCAGTTTGAAAGAGAGCTTGCTAACGCCGGTAGCTCCGCGACGGGCACCCTGACATTGTCAGTCACGAAGGAAGAGCTTGCTGACTGCTTCGTTCTATCTCACTCATTCCCGAGGAGCTAGGAACCTGGGCGACACGGCCCAGGGAGCCCCTGGTGGTGGTGGTTTGGGGGTGACTGGGAGAGCCAGCTTTCCGTGCAGGCTCCCAGGCCCCTGCCTGGAGGTATGCTGGTCGGAGAAGGGGCCCCGTGGTGACTGGTGGTGGTTCATTTGCTAAGTCATGTCTGACTCTTGCAACCGCATGGACGTAGCCCACCAGGCTCTTCTGTCCATCAGATTTTGCAGGCGAGAATACTGAAGTGGGTTGCCATTTCCTTCTCTGGGGGATCTTCCTGACCCAGGGATAAAATCCAAACCCGGGTCTCCTGTGTTGCAGGCAGATTCTATACGGACTGAGCTACCTGGAAAGCAGAAGGGGGCCTGTGAGTGTCTATTTTGCACAAGCTCTTTTGGCATTGCCAGTGTGCTGGAATTAAAACTCTGAATCTACATTTTAGTGGATGGACAGTACACCAGCCTGCACCTCAGATTCCAAAGCTTCTTTCTTCTCAGCTGAGGGACTTTGGGAAAGACATTTTCCTGGACCTCAATTTTCTCACCAATAAAAAGAGAAATTAGGTTTACATGATTCCTAAGAGTCCTTCCCATTCTGAAGTTCTAGCACATTAAAAACAATCTGCATTTTAGGCCTGGCAAGTTACATTGCCCCCTGAAGGGGGCCTGGAAAGGAAAGAATCTGCAACAGGAGCGTGTGGGCTTTGTGGTGTGAGGCCAAGGGTATAAAGGTAGCCTCTGCGAGAGAATCATTTCTATTTATTGAGATTGCCGATTTTAATCGCCCGGGATGCTCCCTTGATAAAAAATTATAATCCTCTGGAAATTATGAATACCTTGAAATTCACAAATTCTTTCACTTTTGTGATTGGCAACATTAAATGGCAACAGCTCATTTAAATAAGCAACATCTGGACATTATTATTTTTAGGGGTTTTTCATCTGTTGATTTAGAAATCTGGGGCCTTTATGAATCTTGCATGAATATTCTTTTATATTCACTTCTACCATCAAGACACAAAGAAATAGCCAAAAAATATTGTCCGGTGATTCTTTGATGCAGTGTATGTGTTTTTTAAGCAACAAATCTATTGTGAATGAGAGGAGATATAAAATAGGCTACGTCTGAGTGTAGGTGGAGGGAGCAGCTTGATCTCCAAAGAGCCAGAATAGCTAGCCTGACGATTCAAAGCCACAGGAGGAAGAAGGTTTGGATTTTTATATATACTAATATAGCATTTTAAAATAACAATATAATTCTGGATTGATGATATCAGAATATGCTATCCACTGTTCCTCAGAATAATCCAATTTAGAACAATGTATTCTGAGCAGGTTTGGTAAAAATAGGTCTATCATCCTGTGGTATAAGATAATGCATTAATTTTTATGAGTGAGTTATGAAGATGTACAACTCGGTTAAGAGTTAGGATAAACATAATATTCCTTAATTAATCCATTATGCCATGGTACACATGTGCCATTTTTATTACCTTAAAAATGAAAAATGTTAAAAAAGGAAATTGCTGCTTTTTTTAATACCAAAAAAGCCTTTTTTGAAAAATCATAAAATGTCTAATCTAATTCACCATATAATACTAATGAGCTTAACAAGCCATCTCAATGCACAGTTTAGGATAAAAGGTCATCAGTTTCTGGCAGTCAAATTCCAGTACTTTTTTAGATGAGGCAGAACCTTTCAGCACCAAATATCGGAAATGGCATGTGTGATTAGAAGCGTTATTAATAGCTATTTGTTATTAACACAGTAGAGTTTTAGAAATTCACATTATACCCTCCCTGCATTTTCTAAATCTTATGGCTGAAGATGCCAAGAGCGTTTGTGGAGCTCAGGCACTCCCCCCCCGGATCTGATTAACTTGTTGCCCATCCTGGTCCTGAGTGATTCTGAGTAGGGATTATACACACACACACACACACACACACACACACACACACACACTCCTTTCTGTCTGATCCTGCACACACACACACACGTGCGCGCGCACACACACACACACACCCCTTTCTGTCTGATCCCGCATTTAATTTCCCTGAAGCTCTCTGAAGCCCCTGCACTTATTTTCCGGGTCTCCCTGCTCTCCGAGCAGCGATCCTTTGCTCTCAGGCGTCAGTGTCAACTGTCCACCATGCCTTTTGTCTCATCACGGAGTGGGCCTGGTGAAGGCACCTTTGGCAGTGACGTGCGTGGTGGCTTTAGTCAGCCTTGTTATGGAAAAGAATTGCCCGGTGGGTTGAGGGAATGGCCAACAGCGGACTAGAATCATGAAGCTGAAAGGAATATTGCCGACTGGAGGTCATTTTTCCCAACTGAGGGGCAATAGTTTGCCACTATAAACTGCACATTGCAGTCAGTATATGTTTTATTAAACCATTTAAGGAACTTGGGAGCCATTTCATTTAAACTTCCTGCTTGATGTAGCTCAGGGCCGAGCCCAGAGCAGCTCATGAAGAAGGCCTGCAGTCGTTTGCAGAAGAAATACCCCGAGTGCCCAGCAGGATGCACTGCAACCGGGGAGCCACAGGCAGGCCGGGGTGAGGGGGCTGCCCAGGTCCCTGAACTCCTGAGAGCTTGAACACACCAGCATGAGCGTGTGTGGCGGGGGTTCTGTCCCCCAACTCTGCCGCCAAGCGGCACCGTGACCGTGGACTCTAGGACTGCCTCTGCTGCTGCAAAATGAAGGAGCTGGATCCGACGTGAGAGGCAGGGTGCCTTCTGAGTCAGCGAGTCTCTGACATGCTGGATTGTCAGGGGTCACCCTGGCACTGTGATTCTGGGACTCCCCGACAGGCCCTCCATGGTCACATGGGAAAGTGCCTGCATCCCTGCCCTGCCCGAGGAGATGTTGCAGCTGTACTGTTTTGGTCTTGGCAGACTCTGGGGGTCAGTGCTGCCCTGGTCCAGGGAGACTTGGGAGTTCTCAGCAAAGAGCAGGGAAATGGGGGCAATAGCACCTTAGTTCTCATGTGAAACGGGAGTGATCACAGTACTTTTGTGTCTGAGGAGTAGGAAGCTGAGGCAAGCCAAGGAAGTCTGGTCCCTGGATCAGAGCCCTGGGCTCCAGGACCACTCTGACAGGCTTGCCAAGCAGCACTCTGCCTCTTCTGAGCCTCAGTTATCCTGTCTGTGAAATGGGGTGGTGGTGATGGTGGTGATTTTGTGTAATCCCTCCCTCTCAACCAGAGTAGGTCCAGTGACTGGACTTTGTAAACTGTAAAATGCTATAGAAATGATGGTTTATCATTGTTGATAACTTTGTGATTATAAACTAGCTCCAAAGTCTCCCCTAAATTGCATGCCTGTGAATTCCGTTAACACAGTCTGTACCAGTGAATAAATGAACATAGAGGGTGAGAGGCGCTCTGTCTTTCAAAGTAATTAACAGGAAAGAATCAGGTATTTTGGCTTTCTTAGCCCTAACTGGTGGTCTTTAGTAGGTGGCCTTAATTCTACAAAGTTATATAACCAAATCTTTTGTCTAATTGGTAACTATATTTAGGAGGTAGAGAAATATGTGAGCTATTCGTTTCGATTAAATTTTTTATTATGCACTCTGCATTTGGATTGACAACTATTAATATTAAAGAGCTTGGCCAAATTGAAATTTGTATTGCTGGAGAGACTTAAATATAATGTATGATGCTGAAAAAAAAAAAGGCCAGGGAATACGGGAATTAGCAGTCAGGGTGCAGACAGATCCCTGCCAGGTGCTATGTGTGTTCAGTGACATCAGCCCCATCTCCGCCGGGCTGAGGAGGGCATGTGGAGGGCTTTGTGGAGCTGATGTCAAGGTGCCTGGACCTGGGTTACTTTCATGGCGATGACACTGATGTTAAATAAAGATGTAGAGAAGTTTTGAGCACATTATACAAATAATTTTTATAACTTTGTATATAATATTTTGTCAATCACTCATAAAAAAGCTTGGGGGTAAGGCAGAGGAAATCATCTAAAATAAGATAGCACATGTATCATCACAGTAATGAGGGAATAAAGGGCGCCCAGTTTCTTCAGAAGCCCCCATGAAGACTGAATTGATGCTCCAAAAGCCCGAGGGAGGTGGAAGGCTCTGTCCTGGAGGAGGAAGAACTTGGGAGCATGGCCACATGGAGGATGCTCTGGGACCAGGGGGACGTTGCGGTTCCAACTCTGCTGCAGGCAAGCTCTGGGAGCTCCAGCCCGGGGTTTCAAGTCTTTGGGGCTGAGTCCCTGCTCACCATGCCTGTTGCATTTGGCTTTGCACTGCAAGGTCACGTGCAGGATCCCCCAGGATATGCACAGAGACCTGGGATGTGTGTAGGGACTGGGACTCCGACAGAAGCGAGACACTGAGTTCTCAGAGTCTCTGAGTGACAGACACAGGACTGCAGCTCAGCTCTAGAATGCAGCCTTGGGACACTCTCAAGAGAAAGAGTCCTCTTCTGGAGTCTGCAAGTCTGTAGAGCAGAGAGGGTCAGGCTGCAGCCCACAAGCCACTGGTTGAACGACTCCTGTTAGCTGATAACTTACACGCTCCGGGCACCCCCACTTTCCTGGTGGGCCTTCTTGCTGTGCCTGCTGTCCAGAAGGTCAGCTCCATCCCCATCCTCCACATAAACGCCCCAGCAGCCCAGGCCAGAGTACCCCGTGCTCTTCTGTGAGGCTGACCTGTCCCTGGGCTGGTCTTTTGCCCTGTCCTCACTATCCTGGAGGGCAGAGCTGTGCGCCCCTCCCTCGCCTTGCCCTGCACTCAGGTGCCTGCCTGCAGGGAGCATTAGTGTGCTTGGAATGGATGCACCAGATACCACTCACCAGGTCTAGCTGACAAAGGAGGGACAGGTGATAGTGTCATACGTGGCGCTGTAGAAGTTACTTAGTTCACACTCTTTTCCTCTACTAGGCTATAAACTCTGTTCTATCTGTGATTTTTACATATTCTTTTCCTGACATGGGAGCTGGAATACCAATGTGTGAAGACCTCCATTAGCAAAGATGCTCAAGGAATCAGTGGTTCTGCTTCAGTGGATTTTATGGACACTTGAGATTTTTACCTGCAAGCATTTTGGTTCTAGACTCTTTGGTTATCTATCACTTTTCAACACCTAGATGCTCCAAATGAAGAGAGGGTGTTCTCAAGCCCTGCTGATGTCCAGGTCTCCTGGAAAGGGGATGAGACATGTCGCTCATGTTCTCACTGTCATCAAGCCTACGGACATGATTCCAAGCTCCTGGAGGGGGGAAACCTGTCCCAGTCCCACCAGTTAGCTCAGCAGCTGGTACCTATGTGCCCATGACAGGTTCTGTGTGATGGAGACATGGATCCAGGGCTGAAGGTGGAGGACAGAGATGGGCCGACTGGAGGCTTATCCCAGGACAGCTGNTATAAGAGACAGCCACTTTCCTGGTGGGCCTTCTTGCTGTGCCTGCTGTCCAGAAGGTCAGCTCCATCCCCATCCTCCACATAAACGCCCCAGCAGCCCAGGCCAGAGTACCCCGTGCTCTTCTGTGAGGCTGACCTGTCCCTGGGCTGGTCTTTTGCCCTGTCCTCACTATCCTGGAGGGCAGAGCTGTGCGCCCCTCCCTCGCCTTGCCCTGCACTCAGGTGCCTGCCTGCAGGGAGCATTAGTGTGCTTGGAATGGATGCACCAGATACCACTCACCAGGTCTAGCTGACAAAGGAGGGACAGGTGATAGTGTCATACGTGGCGCTGTAGAAGTTACTTAGTTCACACTCTTTTCCTCTACTAGGCTATAAACTCTGTTCTATCTGTGATTTTTACATATTCTTTTCCTGACATGGGAGCTGGAATACCAATGTGTGAAGACCTGCATTAGCAAAGATGCTCAAGGAATCAGTGGTTCTGCTTCAGTGGATTTTATGGACACTTGAGATTTTCACCTGCAAGCATTTTGGTTCTAGACTCTTTGGTTATCTATCACTTTTCATCACCTAGATGCTCCAAATGAAGAGAGGGTGTTCTCAAGCCCTGCTGATGTCCAGGTCTCCTGGAAAGGGGATGAGACATGTCGCTCATGTTCTCACTGTCATCAAGCCTACGGACATGACTCCAAGCTCCTGGAGGGGGGAAACCTGTCCCAGTCCCACCAGTTAGCTCAGCAGCTGGTACCTATGTGCCCATGACAGGTTCTGTGTGATGGAGACATGGATCCAGGGCTGAAGGTGGAGGACAGAGATGGGCCGACTGGAGGCTTATCCCAGGACAGCTGCCGAAGTGCTTCTTTTCACTAAGCGTCTATGATCAGCTAGTTTCACGGTTTCTCTGGAAAGCAGACACCTACAGGGCTTCCCAGGTGGTGCTAGTGGTAAAGAATGGGCCTGCCAATGCAGGAGACATAAGGTACGTGGGTTTGATCCCTGGGTCAGGAAGATCCCCTGGAGCAGGGCAAGGCAACCCACTCCAGTATTCTTGTCTGGAGAATCCCATGGACAGAGGAGCCTGATGGGCTACAGTCCATGGGGGCCGCCAAGAATCAGACAGGACTGAAGTGACTTAATGCACACATATCGGTTGTCTATGAAGAGTGTCTGGTTACATGTTTGCTTTTTGACACTAGCATGGCCAGACATGGCAGGATCCCTTGGCCCACCCAGCCCTCTGCGGCTGCCTAAGGCATGTGTCAGAAGCTCTGCCTGGGCTCTCTGTCTCTGTCTGTTTGTCTCTCCACTGGAGTGTATGTGGCCTGTGCTGGGTGCAGGCTGGGAGTTTGCAGAGGTAATACCTCCAGGGCAGCCCTCTTCAATGCTGGGATGGTAGCTGGCAAGTGGAGCCCACCCTCTTTACTTCTTTACTGGGACCAGCTGGTGTGGGTCCCATTCAGGGTCTTGGAACAGCGAGGTGGGATGGAGGCCCAGTTGCCCTCAGTCTAGCCCACTGCTTAGCCCGCTCTGTCTTGGTTTCCTTCCTCCCCAGCTTCCCCGCTAACCCACCCTGGCCGTTCCTGGGATTGTCTCCTGCACAGACCTCTGCTCTCCAGTCTTGGCCTCGGGGCCTCTTCTGAGGAAACACAGCCGGAAGTCCTGGGGTTGTTGCCCTGGCGAACGGACGGACAAATTTTAAAGCCAGTTCACTTGTGCTTTCTCTATTTGAGCTTTACAGAAATCCTTGAAGGGAGGGAGAGGAAGTCATTACCCCATTCTCCAGATGAGAAAGGTGAGTCTCAGAGAATTGGTTAGAGCTGGAGTCAGCTTTGTCACCCAGCTCCTGCCCTCCTCACTTTGCTGATTCAACAAGGGGAAGCCTGGTTGGTGGGCTATGCAGCCTGTTCCCAGTGAAGGGGGAAGGAGAGGGTGATTTTCCCCAAACGGGGGCTGACAGGTGAGGTGACCCGAGAAGTGCCTTGCTCCCATTCAATCCAGAATGAAAGGGGTGTGGGAGAGGCCTGTGGTGGCCACATTACAGAGGGTGGGAGGCCAGGACCCACAGGACTGCCTCCCATGGAGCAACCAGCGTTGCAGGCTCTTTGCCAGTGCCTTTATTCCCCCGCAGTTTGGGGGAAACGATGGGTAACAGACTGGCTCAAATTCCCTTAGTGCGGCTGGAGAGGAGTTCTAGGAGCAAGGACGTGCTTGCAGCTCTCTGCCGGCTGGCACAGGTGCCTCCATCAGGGAGGGGACCATGGCCTAGGGAGGGCTCCTGGCGGTCCCTCCTGGCTATCTGGGTTGGGGATTCTGCCTGGGGCAGGCAACTCTGTCCCCAGCACATTTGTTCATCTGAAATTTTGCAAAGTTTTAAGTAAAAGCCCAGGAAAATATTCCAAGAAGACTGGGAAGGCCAGAGAGACTGCACTTTCTTTATTCTGGGCCTCGGTTCTCCAGCTGGGGTGGATGGTGCGGGCTCCCCACCAGGGGAATGGACGAAATCCGCACGGGCTTCTACTGGGTGGGAGGAGCCTGCTGGGAGCAGAGACTGCGGAGGATGAGCTGGTGTTCTCGCCGGACCCCCTGCGCACCCCACGTGTGTGGGGAGGGTGGAGAGCTTGATAAATTAAGGCTTTGGGACCAGAGGTGTGCCCTGAAGTGGGCATCCTGGTGGTCAGTTTTCCTGGGGAGCTTCAGCCCAGGTTCCATGTCCCTCAGATACATCCTGAACCCAATCCCTTCCCTCATAGAGAAGCTGTGATTGGTGGCTTCTCTGCTTTTCTTCAGCACCCACGTGGGAGGCTGAGCGTGGCATTGGGGCCTCTGTATTGGGTGGGCCTATCCTGCAACCCACGCTGTCATGGCCAGGTGAAGTCCACCTGGTGACCCTGGGCCTGGTCGTGGGGTCCAGGAGTCCCCCCCGGTCACCTGGAGGACTCTTCTAGACAGGATTGGGTCTGCCCCAGCCTTTCCAGTTAGGGGCTGGTCTTTAGGCAGGAGGGGCCGCTGAGAACTGGGAGAGATATGTGCCATCAAGGGCCCATCCTCTGTTTGTCCGCCATGGGATGGCACCCGGGCCAGGCCTGAGTAGGTCCCTCACATGTGGGCTGATATGATTTGACAGAGGGTCACATCAGTTTCTTTCCCTCCAAATTTTAATATCAGATTCATTTATTATGCTGACTACCACTGACAAATGTTCACATTATTCTCTCATTTATTCATTTGCTCATGAAATCTGTGTGTTGAGTAATTGTTTTGCCTTATTGGCAGTTTTAATTCTACATTCCCTTTTGTCAAAAGGTCAGTGGCTTGCTAGCTGGCCAGGCCTGCGTGCGCATTCCCTGGAGAGATGTTTTCCAAAGAGATGCTCGTGTACTCTGGTCAGTCTTTGAGTTCCTCTCCTCTCTTGTTGGCTTGTACTGATATCTTGGGACCTGCAGGACTTGAGGGGGGCCCTTATCTTGTCTCTGCTGTGCCATTGCCTGGCTCCATACCAGGGCCCTCTCACTCCGCAGCAAGATTACTCTGTTCCCTCTGCTTGTTCATTGCAAGTTAAGGTCTAAAGACCTGTCACTACCACATGGTGGTGTGTGTGTGTGTGTGTGTGTGTGTGTGTGTGTTGGGTTTGTAAGGCTCTTACCGCTACTATTTTGATAGAACAAATGAAAACTCTCAGGGTCTCAGAGATGGACAAATCAAGTTTGAAATGTCTTTGGGTCTGCTTTTGACTTTTGCCTAAAAGTGCATGAGATTCAAAGGGAATTTTTAACGTCTGATTTTTGATTTGGAAATTTGAAAAGGTGGTGATGAGTTTGTGTTAGGAAGAAGATGGAAATGTTCTAGGAAATCCAGTTTCAGTAAAGTTACTTCTGAACCAAAATGTTCCAAGAGTACAGATCTATAGTCTAAGAGTGTTATTTTATGGTAACTTTCTTTATGCAGCTGTGTTTGCTGCAAAAAAATTCACATTTCTATATGGAACACTGAATGAAATATGAATGTGCTTTTTACAATTTAGTACGTTTAATAAAGGATTTCTGAGCAAAAAGCTTAAGTACAAGAACCACAAAACATATAGATAAAAATATAGCCATAATCACACATCAAACCTCAGAAAATTCATTACATAGAGAACATCAGTAACTGAGAGAAGTTGAGAGAACCGACAGAAAAGTAATATATATGCCCAGAATTCTAAAGGCATGAATCCTTTTAGCTGGGATCAGGGCTTCTAAGTTCTCTAGGGTGGGTGTTTTATTACAGTCGATGCTTTACTTAGAAGAGTGTAATTTATTATCATTGAATTCTCACAGCAACATGAATTTGGATTTGGGTTCTGGGAGAAGTTTACAATTAGTCCCCTTATATATATTTAGAGCTTTGAAAGATACTTGATGTTAAAATAATTTGAATACCATACCTTTGTTTGATTGATTTGTGAAATATTGCCTTTATTTATTTTTTTTAAACCAAAAGCTAGTCATTTCTGAGTGAAGCGTGGGTGTCATGTTACCGAACACTGCGACTAGATGGGCATTGTTCCCAGGGCTGGAGGACACGTATAGTAAGATACAGCCACCTGCACCCTCAGGCACTTTGGTCTTACATGAAGGGTGTTTTTAGTTTTGTAGATTTTCATTTTTCCTCTTTGGAAACTTTCATTTGGGGTCTCAAAGCAGACTTTAAGCAGAGGCCTACAGAAAACTCAGGGATGCCGGTTGTCTCCTCACTCAGTTCACGCTCTGCCAGTTCACACATTCAACCGAGAGTCCCTGTCTCCCTACCAAGTCCTTGCTGCTTCATGGCCTTTTGGAATTGTCAGGAGGCTATGATCTCTATGGTTTTCCTTTTTCTATTAAAATACAGTAAGAACTTGATTATGTGTTTCAGTATTTCTCAGCCTGACCCACAAGTAAAACCGGCGACAATGACTTAGTTATTGGCTCGTGTTTATTGCCAATGCAATGAGGTTGTGGTGTCTGACATTTTCTTCTCACTGTGTTGAAGCTTTTAGTGAGCTGCTCTTCTTACCCAGAAAGCAGCATAGCTTGGCCTCTCTTTGCAGATGGGTTACACATTCCTTTAACACTGGCATGCTCCCCTAACCTTCCTGGGTGGCTTTCGATGACTTAAACACAGTAATTGGCATGGAGGTCTGAAGCTTTATTTTATGATATTAAATCATTCTTTTCTGGAAACAGAAATCTGCAAAGTATACCATTCATTATGTGAAGGCCTGTATTAACACGGGCTCCGGCTGATGGATGGCGACGTTCTGGAGAAGTTACGAAGCACGTCTGAAGGGAGGTGCCAGCTCTTACCTTTGGAGGTGGGTGTTAGAACTGAGAGCTGAATCCCGGATTCTACCTGCTGCATTTCAGAGACTGGGGTGTTTGTTTTTTTTTCTTTTAGCTTGGTGCATAAAGGGTAACATCATCCTAAGAAATACTCAAAAATGTGGACTGAGGTGAACTTGACTGCTATGGCATTATTTAGGGGGGACTTGGAGATTTCGCCATGTAATCTTGTGAATGTTTTTTTCTTTTTATATGGGCCGTGCTTTTCTTGAAACAAAGAGGATTATCAGTCATAAGTTCTAAAGACTGAAATGGGGTGNGGTGAACTTGACTGCTATGGCATTATTTAGGGGGGACTTGGAGATTTCGCCATGTAATCTTGTGAATGTTTTTTTCTTTTTATATGGGCCGTGCTTTTCTTGAAACAAAGAGGATTATCAGTCATAAGTTCTAAAGACTGAAATGGGGTGGGAGAAAGGTTTAGAAAGAGAAGATTTTTTTTTTAAGGACTTACAAAGCTGGCAGTCAAGTCCAATGGGGGAGGAATTCTTGAGTTGGATGCCATCTTGGTTCTCTTGCTCCGTGGCAGGGAAGGGGAGATTGGAACTATCTAAGCCCTAAGTGTCCTCATCTGTTCAATCTGAACTGTTTACTACAGTGCATGGTCAGCTATTAGAAGGAGTGGAGGCCTGGCAGGAGGTCTGTGAGAGTCCCCAGAGGCACCTGTCCTAACAGCCACTCCTCCCTGGACAACTGGGGAACTGCAAGGGTTGGGAAATCTCTCTGTTGGCACAGTTGGGCTCAGAGCAGGTGGATTGCTCTCCCGTCGACCCCCAAGAGCCTATNATTTTCTCCCCTGGATGATATTTAATATTTTTTCCTAAAGTGTTTTGTTTTTCAAGTTTTTTTTTCCCCTCAGCTCTTCGGGGTCCACACTATTCATGTGCCCTAAGCAGAGTGATCCTCTCTTGATTTACTCTCCTTTCAGAATTTGCTTTTTTTTTCCCCCCATATTCCTGTCCTTCTATTATTTGTTGAATATTTTATTCGAAGCATCTTTGTATTTGTTTCTTTCTTTCTCTCTGCCCTTCTTTCCTCCTACTTTGGTTAGCTTTGTCCTGATGGTATTTGTGAGATCATGGGTGCAGGGAGCTCCTGATGTTTTTCCTAAGACGCAGGAAGGTAAAGGCATAACTAGAAAAATAAAATCTTAAGAAGCGAGTTTCATGTCTCACCACGGGTGCACGCACCATGCTTCTGAACATCTGGGTACAGTTTGGTTTTGTTCTCATGCAGGTGGAGAAAGGAGGTGCCGAGAGAGGATGGGCCTGGGGGGACCGGAACACGCGTGTGATGCGTGTGACCCTGACTGAGGGGAGGAGGGTCTGGCCGTGACGCTGGCAGGCGGCGGATGGGGAGAGAGGCTGTCCGGGCTTTCTGGGAGAAAACTTATCTTGGTGGATGAAATGCTGGCTCTGATTCCACTGCCTCCTCCCCTCCATCTGCCCTGCCTGAGACACACTGGACATTTTAGGCCCTGTGGTTGCCCGAGACACACTGGACATTTTAGGCCCTGTGGTTGGATGTCCAAACTCCCTACTGAAACCAGCTTCTAGGGGTTCTTGAGTTGTTGTTGTTTTTTTTTCTGGTTAAGTCAGACCTGTGGTGTTTCTATAAGAGTACTGATTTTCTTTTTGTGTGAAACCAGTTAAAAAAAAAAAAAGGCGAAATAAAAAATAAAATGTAAAAAAAAGGTTCTGTCTTTGGATGATTCCCCCTGAGAGGGGCACTCGGTGTAAAGAGGCTGCAGGGAAGGTGTGAGGCGGAGCGGCTCCGTGACAGAGGGTGTTGGGTGAGGCCTTGGGCTCCCTGTAGTCACATCCTGAGAGCCTGGAGCCTGGGGTCCCTGCCCGACACCCCTGGGATGGGGGATGCCACCTCCCTCGCTCAGTCTGTCTCCTTCTTTGTGAAATGGGGACATTAGCACTTCCCTGGCCCTGCCGGGCCGGGGCTTCTCCCATCTCTGGGGATAACAAACGCATACCTTCCAGACCTTTCTCCTTCCTATCAAAGGGAAAGGCCAGAACCTTCCAGATCCTGCTTGAGGCAAGCCTCCTAGCAGAGCACGTCCAGTCATCTCAGAGGTGGCTTAGCGAGGAGACAGGGCTGCAGTGAGCAGGGAGCCCCGAGACTCACAGGGACCCGGCCCTGGAGGGTGGTGATAGCCTCTGCAGCCCTGGGGCCTTGCTGGAGGCCAGGTGAAGCTGGGGAGCCATGGGCAGCTCCTGGGTAGTTTACTACTTCTTGCCCAGTTCACTGAGTTTTCTGTCCCCTCTCTCCTGGCAGAGCTGGCCCCCCGGGGCCTCCCCTGAGAGGGGAAGAAGGGCCCCCAGGGAGATCCGATGGGGTGGCTGACTTCTGTTCAGGGTTCCTGCCCCATGTCCCTCCCTCTATTCTCTCCCTCTGGCCAGGGCTGGTTGGAATCCCAGTCTGGCCACACACAGCCGTGTTTCCCAGGGGCCAGGGAGAAGCCCACCCTCTGCACACCCTCCATGGGCAGCCCCTTCCCTTCCGGGAGCTCTGGGCTCTGCTCCCCGTGGCCCTCACTCTCACCCTCACCCTGCAGCCTCCCCAGGCCCACTGGGGCAGGGGATCCCTGATGGGTTGAGGGTCTGTGTGGACGGAGCAAGTGACAGGAGCGAGGGTCTCACGGGCTGTGCACCAGGCAATTGTTCTTCAGTCGCTCAGTCATGTCTGACTCTTTGCAGCCTCATGGACTGCAGCATGCCAGGCTTCCCTGTCCTTCACCATCTAGCCAGGCAGTGGTTTCCAGCATTCCCAGGGAGCCTCAGCCAAGAATGACCTCACAAAGGTCTTGACTGGATGTGGCTGCTGGCCATGAAGCTCCTGACTCCTGGGACCAGGTTTCACCATCCTGAGTGCAGGTGGGCCCCCCTTTAAGGAAACCAGTAGGTGACATCTGAGTCTCCCAACCTAGGGACCTTCTCACAGGGCCAAAGAAAGATCCTGGAGGCCTGAGCATCGAGAAGAGACGGCTCATTCCCTCGCTGCCTGGTGCTGTGTTTTAGAGGAAGAGCTGTGCTAGGCCTTTAGGGGTAAGGAAGGCCAGCAGAAGTCTGGTGTTGCCCATGGTGACACTCTGATGCTCTTTTGTGACTGTTGACCCCAATTATTTGTTTCCAGTGCGCTCATTTTGGGACAGCTCATTTTGCTTAGGAGCATATGCTTCCTCTGCAGTTGGGGGTCCCCACACTCTCCTCAGGCTGCAGACTGGCAGAGATCCTTGCCCTCCTACTGTGCAGAGGACATCAGAGTGCTGGTGGGGGGGACCCTGGCCATCCGTGGGTGGGCAATGGACTGAGCTGCAAGTCCCTGTGTGGTGTCCCTGTGGGGTGGAGTCTCGGGCAGGTCTGTGCAGCCCAGGGACCGTATGACCTGAGTTGTACTTCCTGAGTCACTGGTTCCCAGATCCTCGCCCTGCCGGCTGGTTCTAGGTGGGTCAGCTGTGGCTGCGGCCTCAGGTAGCTCTGTCAGAAGCCCCACATCTTGAAGGATTCTGTGCTTAGAAGGCCACGCACTCTGCTGTCCTCCACCCTGTCTTCTGCGCTTCAGGGGAGGGCCGTGCCAGGTGCCTGGAGAGACCTGCAGGCCCGGGCCCAGGCCAGGTCTAAGGGCAGAGCTTCACGCCTGGACTCATGATGTTGGGGTTACCTTTTCCCTTTGACGTAAGCAGGTTTCCCTTTGAACCCCATGCAGGGGGGGGCTCTGATGCAGGCTTCCTGGGGCCTCGGAGCCCCTTTCTCTCATGCCCAGGGGCTGGTTAGGCGGTGGACGTGGCCTTTGCTTATTCTGAAAGGAGGGATGTGTCTGGGGGAGCCAGCAAGGGGCAGGCAGGAGAGAGGTGTGTAGGTGTGTCCTCACCATGCCTGAGTCCTCTCTGGGTGCGGCCGCTGCTGCCTGCGATGTGCTGTTTGCTTGTTTGGAACCATTGGTTCCGACTGCCAGCAGTGTGCTCAGCTCTGACCATGGCTCCGTGGAGAAGGCAAGGCCCGTGCACCTGCCCACCGTCCTTGCTGCTGCTTATTTGGCTCTTTACCTGCTGCCCTCGGCCTAGATGGTTCTTTGCAAAGCGGCCTTTCTGCCGACCCTCCATCTCCTGCTCTTTGTTTGTTTTCTCACCTGTGCTCCTTTTCCCTTGGCACTTTCATCCGGTTCCTCTTATTTAACTGCTGGCTCTTTTATGAGATGATAGCTCCTTGATGGCAGGGACCTCGTGCCTTTTATTCTCTGCTCTATTTTCAGCACTTAGAACCTTACTCAGCACATAGTAGGTGCTTAGCAAACGCATGTGGAGGGGAGAATGGTGAAGCATGGCCTTCTCTGGAGGAGTGGATGGTTCATTGTGAGTCACCCTCGGCCAGGAAGTGATGGGTTGTAAGAGGCTCTATAGCATGGTAAGTGGGCTTGGGAACAGGGACAGAGTTATTGTCGGCTGAAGTGCTCAGAGACAGCTTCCTGAAGTAGATGGGCTTAAGGGTGAGTCCAAGTTTTTATAAGCAGAAGGAAGAAAAAGGAGGAAAAGTGAAAGTGGGCCCTTGAGAGCTGCATCTGGTTTGGAGGGAAGGGTCGTGAGGGCCAGTAAAGGATTCTGGTGTTTGTTCTAGAAGCAGTGGGGTAGCCTGGAGGGTTTTGTGTTTTAATGTAGTTAATATTGAATTATAAAAATTTTAGTGTGTGCACCATTAAAGTTCAAGGTGAACCAGAGTAAGTGGTGTAAAACCCAAATGCTCCCTTTCAACCCCTTTCCCAAATCTTCTCCCATCTCTGGAGAAAAACCCCTGACATAAGTTTAGCTGTACACTCTGCCAGACTGTTTATTATGTATTTACATTGTATGTATGGTCAGCACTCACATAAGTAAATAATACCACACATACATATTTCCTTCTACATAATTAATGTAGCAGTGCTCTGTGGTGTCTGACACTTTACGACCCCATGAACTCTAGCCTACCAGACTCCTCTGTTCATGGAATTCTCCAGGCAAGAATACTGGAGTGGATTGCCATTCTCTTCTCCAGAGGATCTTCCCAACCGGAGTCTACATTGCAGGAAGATTCTTTACCGTCTGAACCATAATTGGACCATACTGTACAATGGCTTGAGACTTGCATTTTTCTTTTTTTTTAAACTATTAGTATTGTTTGTAGATCAAAACCTCAAGTAGATAGAAAAAGCCTGTAACTCTTAACTTTTATTTAATTCTCTACAATATAGCATCAGAGAAGGCAATGGCACCCCACTCCAGTACTCTTGCCTGGAAAATCCCATCGACGGAGGAGCCTGGTAGGCTGCAGTCCATGGGGTCGCTAAGAGTTGGACACAACTGAGCGACTTCACTTTCACTTTTCACTTTCATGCATTGTAGAAGGAAATGGCAACCCACTCCCGTGTTCTTGCCTGGAGAATCCCTGGGACAGGGGAGCCTGGTAGGCTACCGTCTATGGGTTGCACAGAGTGGACATGACTGAAGCAACTTAGCAGCAGCAGCAATATAGCATATCTACATTTATGTAACTATATGCCTATTGATGGGTATTAAGGCCAAATTTGTTTTTCCTTTCTACACTATACTTAACAATGCTGAAGTGAACATTGGTACATGTATATCTTTGTGAACAAGTTTCAGGGTAGGATGGATTTCTAGAAGTAGTATTTCTGGATCACTAGGTACGTACATTTAATTCTTAAATAGATACCACCAAATTTCCCTTCAAAGTGATACTAAATGTGCATGTTACATATGTATGTATCAATATTGTGTGTATAGCACTTATATCCCCAAACCTCATCAATATTGAATATTCAGTGTTGAATTGAATGAATATTGAATATTTAATATTTAAAATCATTCTTTTAAATGATTAACATGGAAGAGAAAAATTGGTATCTTTTGTTTGTGTTTCCCTCATGAATACTGCAACTGACTATCTTTACATGTGTGTATTGGCCACTCCTGTGTCTTTTATAAACTGCTTGTTAATATTTTTTCCATTTATTTTGTCATTGATTTTTAAGACCTCTTTATATATGTTGGGCAGTTATCCTTTATTGCACATATTTTAGATATTTTCTGAGACTGCTTTAGGATAAAGGAAGGGACATAATCAGAGCCAAGATTTAGGAAGATGACTGTGCCTGTATGCTCAGGATGCATGTGGTGGAGGAGGCCAGGGTCACAGAGGCCAGGCATCATGCAGTAGTCTGGGCATGTGTGAGGGAGGTATGAGCATCCTTTTATGTTGCAGAGGATGTGCCTTTCTTCTCGTTCCAGGGAGGCATCTGAGTATGTGTTGAAGAAGTTTGGAAAGATGCAGAGGGAGTTTCTGGGACCTAGTTCTCATCATAAGGGCTAAATCCTTTGTCTTTCTGGGCCTCTGACTCCTGTGCTGACTGGCTGTAGCTTCTCTTGGTCCAAGTGGGGTGTCAACTTCCTCACCTTGCCTGGACTGTAGGATGTGGCCCTGCTGAGCCTGGCTGTAGCCCCTGGGGAGGCTGAGGGCACAGGGGCAGGGAGGTAGCCCAGGGAAGCTGAGCCTGGCACTGGGCAAGCCTCAGCCCCCTCAGTTAGGAGGGCTGGCCTCCATCGTCTTTAAGGTGCGCGAAGCTCTCATGGTCTGTAGCTTGGTAACTTTGCAAAGTAGATAAAAACACTATTGTTAAAAACAGCCTCAGCCACTCAGTGAAGACAGTCACCGCATTTTGACCACAGGTCCTCTTCAGAGGTCTGGCTTCTCCTGTTCTAGAAGACAGCTGCCATTATTCTGGTTTTACACACAGAGAAACTGAGGAGTGGGGAATGTGGTCCTGCCTGGGGGCTTCCGGGCAGCTCCAGTCCGAGCCAGGACTGGATCCCCATCTTGTGGTCTTAACCTTGCCCCCCGACAAGTGTTAGGAAAGCTGCTTGCAGGTGCCTCTGAGGCCAGACCAGACGCAAAGCAGGTGACGTTTCTTCTCAGTCCGCAGACCTTAGGTCCTGCACCTGTGCCCGTATATCCACATGTGGAGATGGCTTCGCTGAGAGCCCAGTGCCCAGGGATTAGGTGTCTCTCCCCCACCTCATCCCCACCAGGCGTCTGTGCTCCGGGAGGCTTGGGGAATATGCTTTTGGACCCAGTGTGCTGCTATGGGACTTGGGCAAATCCTTTGTTCTGGTTTGCTACGGGGATGCTGGGCATTCTTGCTGGACAGTGGGGGTAGTTTCCATGCCCTTTGACTGTGGTCATTTGGAGGTATGCCCTGTAACTGAGTATTGAGTCAACATTCAGAATTAACAGCAGAAAGGTAACATTTTAAGTCATTTTCTCAATTCTTTTAAGACGCCCACACATCTTGTTTTCCCTCTTCACCACTTAGGCAGCAATTTCTCTTCTTGTTTCTAACAGCTACCTATAGAAAACACTTGAATGCAGATCATATCTTGATGGTATTTACTAATATAAATATTTGCTTTCTAGAAGCAGTATTACACAAAATGCCTAAAATGTGGGCTAAGCTGCTGAGGGCTGGAGGGAAGCAGTGCCACCTCCGTGGGGCCGGGCTGGGGTCCACCATTGCCTCCATGAGACACAGGGAGATGGCCAAGTGCTGGGACATCTAAACTGCTCCTTTCGAAGACCTTGTGATCATTTTTTAAATGATAGAATCATCTTTGCCACTCTTCCCCAGGGCCCTTTGAGTCGAATGGAGGCAGATCTGAACATGGTGTATGGTTCAGGTGCTTGCTTCCAGGACACCCAGCGCTATGCTGTAGCAGCCTTCAAGGAACGCACGATGCATGGATGAGGGGTAATAATAAAGTCAGACATCAGTTGCACTTATTTTACCTGGTGTAACATCCAAGTAGGAGGAAGGAACTGGGTAAGTCAGATGAATATCTGAAGAGAGGCAGTGAACTAACGCAGACCATGGCTAGGCAGGTGGATGCCTTTGCAATGAAATTGGAATGTTTTTTAATGAAGAGCTTATTTCAAGTCATTCTAAATATCATAAAATTCCACTAGAGCCAAGAACCATGGAAAAGTCTTGAAGTTTGAGGAAACAGGATTTGATGAGCTTGAGCCTTTGTGTTGACCTCCAGGAGCACTGGGGCTGCAGAGGAGTTCTGTGTGCATGTGCGTGTATGCATGTGTGTGTGTGCATGTACCCATGTTTGCAAGCATGTGCATGGGTGCACACATGTGCACATGCATGTGTACACACCTCCCCCCTTAGCGTGATGATTTACAGAACATTCCTTGTGAATGAACCGGCAGCTCTGGTCCCATGTCCTGTTCTCTGTAGGCAAGCAAGCTCCCCTTTTGGGGTCAGTCTTCTTCACCCAGTCTGACTCCCTTGTCAGATACTCTGGATTTGAGGACCGCCTTTGAGGCAGTTCCTTCTCTTCCCTTATGTTCAGTATTATTACAGCTTTTATAACCCACATGGTATTGGTCTTAACAAATAAACCAACGCTAACACCAACTTCTTTGGCTGGACAGACACGAATCAGCTTTAGTAAGTGAATAGATGACATATCAAAGAACGTGTTGACTAATCCCTTCCCTGTCTGAGAGCGTTTTCCAGATTGTAGGCAAATACACTGGAGGCGTTTAAAATAGAAGTCATGGCGTGGCCACAAGTGTGTTCTGGGGAGTTTCAGCCTCTATGTGCTATAGGCAGGTGAGTATTTATAGCAGGTGCCCTGAAGTTGGGGACATTGGCGGGGAGCCCTCCCATCACAGGGTTGATGGTGGCAGGAACATTCTGCAATGATATTCTGCCTTTATTTATTATTTGCTGCCAATGTGACTATCTTTTAATTTTTTTAAACAAATAATTTAGTTGTAAAGCCTCAGACTGATTTTTTTTTTTTTGCGAAATAGTTCTAGTGAGCTAATTTATTTTTCAACTTTAAAACATCAGCATTTTATAGATCTGAATTTCACAATGTGAGGATGATTGCTACGTACAATTTGCAAAATTGTGATTAGCCAGCCCTTGCTTTGAGTTAGTTCTCCCTAATTCACAAAGGCTTCCAAGAATAGTCTGCACAAAATTCAGTTTGCAAATTGCAGGGCAGATTTTTAGAGGGCAGTTTAAAGAATGAAGTCCTAAGGGTTTTATCTATATTTATATCTCTTGTTAAACCAAACTCTTATGTAAATGTTACAATCTGTAAATAACTAGCAGGGCTGCCTTCTTAAAGGCAAGATTGCATCTCCATTTTTGAGATTTAGCAAAATTATTAAATGGCAGAATTGACTAAGATGCAAGTATATTTGGAACGAGCTAATAAACATTAATCAATATCATCAGCTGTATTTGTATGGATATTTGAGGGTTTAAAAGTACAAAAACCTTTCGGTTTGCAGTCGAATTTCTCACAAATTATAATAAAATAAAAAGGCACTTCTCTTAGTGATGTTTTGGGGGGAAATGGTGATAGTTTTGTATATACTTACTTTTTATAGCCAGTAATGTTTCACTAAATCTTACATGACTGTATACAATCTGGATTATTTTTCATCCTTCTGCCATTGGACAGGAAAGAAATTACTGGCTCCCATCAGTGTTACTGGCAATCCCCATGTTCTGACATCTGTTCCTTTCCAAACATTTTACCAACCTTGATGAAATGGAGTTCAGTGTTAGAAGCTGACTTGAAGAGGGGAAAAAAAGGATGATTAAAAATAACATTGATTAAACACCAGAAGTCATTTCTCAATAGCTATCAATGTTTTGATGGCCACTGCAGTTTATTTTTCTTAAGTGTAGATAACTTATAGAAATTTTAATCATGTTTAATCTTTGAAATAAACTGAATTAGTGGCTTCTCATTTTTAAATAGAAGTATAGTGGACTCATTCTAGTCAATTTTAATCAAAGTCTTTGGGCTCTATTCATAAGGAATGTTTTTGGTCTTTCTCGGAGAAATCATGTAATGTGCTTCTCCTGAGCAAATTATACTTTCTCAATTCATTAAGACTTCTTTATTCCCTGGTTCCCAGGCAAAAGCACACAGCACCTTGGGGGTCAGGATCCACCAGAGGAGGGGCTGGGAGTAGGAGAAGCAGAGGCAGGGTCTGGGCTTGATGTCTGCAGAGCCTCTTGGGGGGCATTGCAGATGGAATGGTGGGAGCATGCACAGCTTGGGGAAATTGTGGCCCAGGGAAGAATAAAAGGCTCCCCTCCCCGACTTGGGTTACCCAAATGATTTCCAGATTAATTTCCTCCTTTAAATGGCATTCAGATCTCTCCTTGGCCCCCAGCAGAATCAGGGCCTGTAATTCAATTTGTAAACAGTGAGGAAGTCCCACTGTGTGCTGGGCCTCTCACTGAAGACAGAAGTATCAATATATTTCAATCAATTTATCCATATAATATATATTGAGTGCCTGATATGTGTAGCAATGAGCAAACAGAGAAATTACCCTGATTCCTCTTGAGCCTTTATTCCAGCAACAGAGACAAGGGCATCTCACCATTATTGCCCTCGGGCGTGGGCCACCCTTGGAGGCTTCCCTCCAAGGCACCTTGTCTTCCTGGTCAGGTGGAGTGAAAGGAAACCAGCTTCCACTGTCATCTGGAGACCCGTCCACCACGTGTCTCATTTCTCTCTTTCATTTCTCTGCGTCTCTTCTGCCCATGTGCCCTCCTCCACGCTCACCACCTTCTCAGAACTCATTCTTCTCTAAGCACTGAGAAGACTTGGGGTTTGCACTCCAATTCCCACCCCCCACATTTGCAGCTCACGTTTATGAAGAAAATCTTTATTTTTGGCTGGGTCTTTGTTGCCACGTATGGGCTTTCTCTAGTTGTGACAAACGAGGGCTCCTCTTCATTGAGGTTTGCGGGCTTCTCTTTGGGGTGGCTTTTCTTCTTGTGGACCACAGGCTTCAGTAATTGTGGTGCATGGACTTAGTTGCTCCGCAGCATGTGGAATCTTCCTGGACCAGAGATGGAACCTATCTGTGTTCCTCTGCATTGGCGGGGAACGGGGGGTATTCATAACCAATGGACCACCAGGTGAGTCCTTATGAAGGAAATCTGAATCCAACACCACAAATTCAGAAGACAGAGGGAGTGAGAAATAAAGCCGCCTTGGCACCCAGAGTTCCCCTAGTCCCCAAAGCGCCTCCAAAATGAATCATGTGCTTTTGGTAACCTTCCTTTTTATCTTCCCTTTGCATATACATTTTTCACTGTATATAATTGCACCCGTAATTTAAGATCTTTCCCCTGATATCACATGATTTGTATTTTGCCAAGATTCCATATCGTTTCTAACCTTCGTTCTTACTGGCTGCTGTTTTCTGTTGAATGGATATTCCATAATCTATTTCATAGGTTGTTATTGACATGTAAGTAATTTCTGATAGTTCTCTAATGTAAAAACTAATGTGTTGAGCATCTCTGTACAAAAAAATATCTTTTTTTTCCATATTTCAGGTTATTTCCTTAGGCCAGACTCCCAGAGAGGCAAGTCCCAGGCTGGAGGACACCACTCTACTTCTCTGCCCTTTCTTCCAGGTTTCTCTGTTTCCTGGAACTTAGTCTTCTTGCTGCCTTGGGGACCTTTGGGGCTTCTTTGGGAAGGGGCTGCCTGTATCACATTCTTAGTCCTTGGCCAGACCTGCGGGGAGTGTAGCCAGTCTTCATAAGCAGCTGCTTTTTTCCTGAAATTCCCTTCTTGGTCCATCTAGTCAGTGCTTTATAAGTGAAACAATTAGTGTTGGGAGTCCACACTAAATTTTTGGAAGTTTCTGTTGCCTGATACCTGCAAAAACTATGAATCTCCCACTGGCCCTCCATATACACCCCTGCCTGCATCTGAGCCCCTTACTCCCTTTCCCAGATAGGGGCTTCCAAACGCCTGCAGACCTACAAGTCAAGGCGAAGAGTGACGGTGTTAGAGGATGGAGTTGAGACCACTCTGGTTTGTCTTCTCCCACATCACGTGGCTTCATAGCGCTCCTGCTGGAAGGGCTGGGCACCTGAGAGAGAGATCTCCTGGTTCCTCGAAGGAAGTGTACAGTGTCGGGTCAAGTGGAGGGTCTGAGAGGTTCTCTCCTTCTCACCCATTGATGGAGGGACCAGCCACAAGAAGCAAAGCCAGGAGCCTGGGGCCGCCTGTGCAACTCTGGTCCACCAGCACTCTGTGCTATTATTCCTGAGAAACCAGACCACTTGCAGAGCCCAACACCCCCGCCAGAGCTAGGGAGGTACCAAAGGGATCTCCTGGCCACCTTACTGGGATGAGATTTGCTCATAGAGTCCATGGCTCTACTGCTTGCGGGAGGTGACAGACATGGGGGAGATTGTCTTCTCCATGCAGCTCCGATGTGGCACAAACCTCTTCCCCACAGCCCATCCAGCCCCTCCGCCTTCCTTTCCTCCTCTCCTCTGTCTTCTGAACACACACCCACCCCTGCCCCCAGGCACTTAACTCTAGTCCAGCAACGCTTCCCACCTCCCCTTTGCATCTGGGTTCTCGAATTGCTAATTCACCCACAATCAATAATTTTTATTCTTTTAAAGAAATTACAGAATATTTCTGAGTGTATGCAGGGAGAGGGGAAAAGCACAGTGTGTGTCGTTTTAGATTTGATGTGTTCTGGATTTAGAAGTGCTGAATAATTCATTCCTGTTTAAAAAATAAACATACTATCTCTATCAGGACGTGACTGGGAGACTTCATAATGAATCGGTTCCAGGGTTACAGGGTTCTTGGGTTGGGCAGTGTGAGAAAGAAGCCAGGCACTGCCTGGGGAGAGGCTGTCCTCTTTTCTGTGGCATGATAGTCTTCGCCATGCTTGGAGGGGACATTGTTGGATCTTACAGGTTTCAGTTCCTTTGAGAGATTCTCTCCCCTGGATGGGGCAACCCACTCCAGTATTCTTGCCTGGAGAATCCCATGGATGGAGGAGCCTTGTGGGCTACAGTCCATGGGGTCGCAAAGAGTTGGACATGACTGAGCGACTTCACCTTCACTTTCACTCCCCTGGCTGGCGTTCAGTCCTGCAAACCACCCAATTCCTCCATTGTTCCACCCGTTNATTCTTGCCTGGAGAATCCCATGGATGGAGGAGCCTTGTGGGCTACAGTCCATGGGGTCGCAAAGAGTTGGACATGACTGAGCGACTTCACCTTCACTTTCACTCCCCTGGCTGGCGTTCAGTCCTGCAAACCACCCAATTCCTCCATTGTTCCACCCGTTGCCAACTGTCCTTCCCTCCAATCCCTCCTGTCCTCTGTTCATCCATTTCAGTGTCCCTCTATCTAGCCATCTCCCCTTCCCACTGCTCTTCTCCAGCCATCTGCTCATTCCTCTCTCCCTTTGTCCATTCACTCACTCACTCATCCACCCCTTTGCCCCTCCCCCACACATCTTTGCATCCATCCATCCATCCATCCATTCATACATCCAATGTGTCGTGAGCGTCTACACAATGCAGATCTCCACAGTGCCTGTATTCTAGCTAGAGAGTCAGGCAAGGGAATCACTGACACACAGTGGTCTTTTTCTGTTGACTGTCCCTCCCTCAACCAAGTCTGAGTCTGTTGCTGCCTATATTCATGTTCCTTGTCTTTTCCCATGACATTTCTTCTCTTCTTCCACTCCTTCCTGAAGACTGATGGATGGATTTCTCCCTAAGGTGTTAACGGTGAATAACAGTTTTATACGATACCTTCTAGACCTTTCATGCTACACAGGGAAAGAAGGCCCAAGGAAAGAAACACACCTGCCCAAAGTCATCCAGTGAGCGAGACTCGTGTGAGCACTCTTGTTTTGGTGCTACTGGGTGTGAGCCTCTCAGTCGTGTCTCAGTCTTTACGACCCCATGGACTGTAGCCTGCGAGGCTCCTCTGTCCACGGGATTTCCCAGGCAAGAATACTGGAGTGGGTTGCCATTTCCATCTCTGGTTCTAGATTCATCCATGTCAGCTCCTCGGCCTGGGTAAAATCCCAGAGACATGTTTCCTGGGGTTAGAGTTCCAGTCTTCCTAACCTGTGGGAAGTGACCGTGCCGTGGCAGTGAGGTGTTCAGTGGTGTCAGAGTGCACAGGTGCCCGTCTCACTCTCACACTTCACTGCCCCCAAAGGACAGAAGAGGGCTCTAGTCAGAGATAGGCTCTGGCCCCCACCTGGAGCCACGTCTCACGCTCAGCCTGGACACCTTGGCTAGGTGGGTATTGGGATCTGGGAGGAGGGAGGGGCAGCCAGTATGTGACGTTGAGCTCATGGCTATGGAGCTTCTTTGAAGCGTTTCATCTTCCCTGGTGGCTCCGACAGTAAAGAATCCACCTGCAATGCGGGAGACCTGGGCTCGATCCCTGGGTTGGGAAGATCCCCTGGAGAAGGAAATGGCAACCCACTCCAGGATTCTTGCTTGGAAAATCCCAAGGATGGAGGAGCCTGACAGGCTACAATCCACAGGGTCGCAAAGAGTTGAACACGACTGAGCGACTATACACTGCTGCTGCTGCTGCTAAGACGCTTCAGTCGTGTCTGACTCTGTGCGACCCCATAGACGGCAGCCCACCGGGCTCCCCCGTCCCTGGGATTCTCCAGGCAAGAACACTGGAGTGGGTTGCCATTTCTTTCTCCAATTCATGAAAGTGAAAGTAAAGTCGCTCAGTCGTGCCTGACTCTTAGCGACTCCATGGACTGCAGCCCACCAGGCTCCTCCATCCATGGGATTTTCCAGGTGAGAGTACTGGAGTGGGGTGCCATTGCCTTCTCTGATACACTAAACTACACTAGTCATCTATGCAAGGGAAGATGGGTCTGCTGACACAGCTGTTTTGTTGGGGTCCAGAGGCTGTGCTGTGGCTCCAGGAAGACTAGATGTGAAAGCACTCTGGAAGGGTCTCCTGAGAGGCTCAAAGCCTATGTTTCCACCTTCTTCCGCCACAGACCTAGGCGGTAAGTGGGCCCAGGGTCTTAGAAGCGCCAGGTCTGACACTG
Organism: Neotragus pygmaeus; assembly: GCA_006410875.1. Taxonomy (NCBI): domain Eukaryota; kingdom Metazoa; phylum Chordata; class Mammalia; order Artiodactyla; family Bovidae; genus Neotragus; species Neotragus pygmaeus. The sequence continues at coordinate 268,182 of SJYV01018416.1, forward strand.
CCCGTGGAGTTTGATTCTGTGGACTGTGCCCTGGGTGGGAGTGTGACCCAGGAGCCAAGTCCTGGAAAAGGCCCAGCCCAGGCGTCACCTGTGCGCAGCCCCAGACGTGGGCAGCCCCGGGGCAGGGCTCGCTGAGTGCTGGTGGCGGTGCCGGGCTTCCCGGTGGTGCCACGTGTGGGCTGGTGGTGTCACCTCTCCTCTAAGTGGCACATCCTGACTGTGGGCTGAGGCCGGCCTCTCCAGGCTGATCCCATGATTCGCTCTGTGTGCCTGCAGACGGCACTCCGCATACCTCGTCTCCCCTCTGCTAAATCACAAACAGAAATTGAACTCGGGGTCACGCATGAAGTCATGAGTGTAAGTTTATTTTTTACATGTGGAGTGTTCTTTATTTACAGCTGAAATCCCCTGAAGATTAAACTTTAAAAAGATTTAATAGTGCTGGGGTCAGACGGTGACCTCTTGCCATGCTCTAGGCAAGCAGGCAAAGCTGAGAACTCGCAGCCTCTTTGAAGAGGCTCGGCCAGAAGGGCGCCCGGTGTGAGAGCAGCGGGCTGGCGCTGACCAGCCAAGCCTGTGGGAGGGGCTGGGG
>SJYV01018416.1:271381-288480 GCA_006410875.1 Neotragus pygmaeus
GAGTGGGGGCCCGGAAGCCTGGGCCTGGGCCATGTGGGGAGAACAGGGTGGGAGCGGAGAGGATGCTGCCTGGGGCTGGAGCTCTTTGACCAATGGTGTTGTTTTGATCTAGTGAAACAAGTCCTCTCAAGACAGCCTGCCGTGTCCCTAGGGCTTCTTTTAGGGAATCCTCAGTTTGGTCTCAGTTTGGTTGTGGGAAGAGGGGCAAGGAGGGTGGTGCTGCCTGTGTGCGAGAAGGTGGCCCGGGGGCAGGGGTGGAGGGGCACCGCCCCTGCTGGCACACCTAATGGGACTCAGCTGCATGAGCAGCCCTGGAAGACACATCTTTTTTTTTTTTAAGCTAGGAGATCTTTTTCTTTAAACCCCCTTTTTCCTCCCTCTTGCAATTTTAGCCTCCTGTTCACCAGCAGCCTTTTGTTAAAGGATGTGTTGTTGTTGAAATTGATGCAAGAGAAAGGTGTGCCCCCCTGGCTGTGGGCACAGAGCTCCAGCCGGGTCCCTGGGATGCAGCAAAACCTGGACCCACAGAGCCCCTGGCTGAATCTGAAGCCGCCCCGGCCAGTGTGGCCCGGCCCGTCAACTTCCTCTGGGAATCCAGGCTCTTCTTGGCATACAGTTATTTTATGAGGAAAGTGGGGTGTTTTCCAGGCCTGCATTTGATTTTCACTTATAATTATCTCCACATAAGTCTTCAATTTTGGATTTTGAATTGGAGACACATGAACCCGGCTATGCATGTTAAAAGATCAGTGACAAAAATCACATGACATTTGCATGCGGTAATTATTCCCCCAACCTCCTCAGCAGGCTTTGTTTGGAAGTCAAACCTGCATGCAGTGCATGCCCTTCGCTGGAGGGGGACAGGGGGGCTTTCGTGAATTTGGATTTGGGTTTCTTTGTGTTCACGTCTAAGTGAAGCAGGCTTGGTTTCAGATCACACTGTCCTATCTCCGAGCCTCTGGGTTCCATCTCTCCCACCTCTGCGGCATGCTCTATGAAATTTTTATCCTTGGGGCAGTGTGTTTGCTCTCTGATGGGTGGAATTGGGGCTCATAATGAGTTCTCAGCATGGGGGGCAGGTTACTGTGACCTGGTGACCTTCCCCCGTGCAGTGGGCATCTCAGACTCCTCCACGCCTGCTCTCTCCTCTCACAGATGGGCCATGGAACCTACTTGTGGGGTTGGTGTGGGTGGAATGAGATAATACCCGTGAGGTGCCTAGCACAGAGCCTGGCATGAAGGCAAGCCCTCTGTGCACAACTATGATGTTAATCAGCAGTGAAATATCGGCTTGGTGGTGGTGGTTTTAGTTGCTGTGTTGGGTCTGACTCCTGCGAGCCCATGGACAGTAGTCTGCCAGGCTCCTCTGTCTGTCGGATTTTGGCTTATCAGAGAACAACTAGATGCCTATGTTTTGCCCAGCTCTGCAGACTCCTGAAGAGACAGAGAAGTATCTGTCCAGTCCCAGTGGAAAGAACAAGCCAGCCTGGGGGAGGCTGGAGGGCAGGTTTGAGTCCTGCGTGGGGCTGTGCTCCTGTAACAGCAAAACCTCCGCAGCCTCCCCCTAGCGAGGCACCAAACAAACTCCAGTGGTTTTAGGAGGAGTCTTTGTGCAGCCTGCTCTGCTGCCCCGGGCCACCCTAGTCTACTCAGAGTCACCAGGGTTGCCTGCAGTGGATTCCTTGGCTCTTAGTCATCTGCTAACTCAATAAATGGTGATGCATTATTCGGGGGTCCACGCAGCCTCAGCTAATTGTCCAAGTTCCAGAGGAATCGTTTTGTGATGCAAATAGTTGTTGGTACCACATGTGTGCTTTGGAAACAGTCTAATCTGGTGACTCCTCCTATAGGAGGGAGGCATTTGCTGGACCCAGCATGTGCTGAAAGGGACAAGCATGCCTTTCTCTGGAAAAATCATGGCCTGGACATTTGTGTGGAGAGTTCTTTTTTGGATTTCCCTGCTGCTCTTGAAGCCAATATCACCAGGTGTTTGGTGTACTTTGGATCTAGTTTGGTGGCCTTTTAAAATTATGGGCCATCAAGAGCTCCTTAGAGATGCTGGCTGCTTTAATCTTGTTCTTTGCAATCCTACTCCCCCTCCACCCCTCCTCCTTCCCCCTTCCCCCAACAGATAGAATTTGGGAGCATTGTCCGAGTGAGAAATGTGAATTAGGATTACAGAGAGGGATGCATTGAGGCAAGGAGGGCTCTTTTGGATCTTGTTAAAATGGATCTGTTTTGCAGGCTTGCTGTTTAAAAATTGGTTTATTGAGAAGGTCAGCAGCTTCTTGTGAGAGACACCTTAGCAGTGGAAGGGCTGGGGCCGGGTCTGTCTCAGGCCTCTCAATAGACAAACACCTGTCCTCGAGCACATCTGAGAGCTTGGACTACATACCCGCAAGTAGGCAGAACAGAGCCTTATTGAGAAAAGTCCAAAAGGACTGGAGCAATCAGCTTACAGGGAGTATTTTTGCTTCATAGGAATGTGGTCCTGCTTGCTGAAAACGTATCCTTTGCGCAGAAAACATGCATAATCCTGGGCCAACTTTGCCCTTTGAGTAAAAATATGCTTAGTTGGAATTTTGGAGGTGGCGGACTGAGGAATGGAGATGGGGAAGAATCTCTTTCAAGCCTGTTCAACATAATATGTGCTTAAAGACAGAAATTCAAAGGGAGTAATAGTTATGGAGTTCTGCTTTGTAAAGTGGGGCAAAGTGATGCAATAAAACATTTGCAAAAGTGGTGATTAAGTTACATTTAAGAGAGAACCTCATTTATGGCCCTAAAAAGCACTCATTGGAGCTGTCTTTTGGACGGATCTTGGAAGGCCCAGGTCTGGTCAGACAAAAGTCTATTAAGACCCCATCTCCCTGCTTTGCTATATTCACCTGCGCTGTTTGGTGCGGCTGTAAGTTCTGAGGGTCATGTCAATATTTCCATTAAAATACACACTTTTTAAAAATGGAGATTTATTACTGTGGCAGGATATTTTGCTCTGGGGCATAACTTAACTTACTGGGTCTACACTTGGGAGAGATACTTTCTCTACCAAATTTCTAAAGAAAAATCAAAATCAATTTGGGTATTATTGAACGGTGCTACTTGATTTTCAAAATCTATTGATTGAGCAGAACAGACTAAAGTACTGTGAAATATTTTTTTTGAAAAATAGTTTTTGCTGATATTTATCATGTCATGACTCAAATGAGATGCTGTATTTGAAAACATATACACACATGCACACAATGTCATGCCTGGTATACAGTAGGCACTCAAAAAATACCGCTTTGGCTCTGTTACTGTGTCAGCACCAGCAGTAAGTTTTCTGAGTTGGGTAAATATCAAGTAATATATTGCATACTTTATTTATCATAATGCCAGGAGGTTCTGGGTGCCCACATGTTAATTATTAATTGTACTAAGTCTGATCCTGGATAAGTCTGTGGCCAGTTGTATGATGTTAACATAAGTTTGGTGGTGTCAGCAGCTTGGACAGAAGAGGCAGAGCCGAGGCAGAAGCCCACTCTTCAGTGATGGACTTCTTGCACCGTGGGTCCTATGGCACACGCCGGCTGGGGGCTTTAGCTTTGCATCCGCCTCCACTCTTTGAGCACAGACCTTGCATTTTCTAGGCTAGGGGAGAATCAGAGGAATTCAGAGGACTCCAGAGGACCCTTGACTCTGTGGTGGAGATACTGGGAGGCCAGGTTCAAGGCCTTGCTTTTCCCCAAAAGGAATGTAGAGAAGTGACGTTGGGACTCGGGGCCTCAGGCTCCTGTTTCCAGGAGGAAGACTCTAGGGTCCCACTATGCCGACACCTGTGCTCCCTGAGGCCATGTCCACACACCAGCAGCCTGCCACTTCACTGTGACGGACCCACTCCCAGCCTTTACCCCCAGCTGTGGTTCGGATGTCCCTTCCCCAGAAAGGCTTCACCTCCCTCACGGCTTTCTCTCTTTCACCAAAGAAGCAAAAGATGTCAAAAGAAGACAGACCCATAGTTTTCAGTTAAAAAAAAAAAAGAGAGAGAGAGCTCTATGCTTCTGAGCATGGTTCATTTTAGTTACACAGTTGTGTCTGACTCTTTGCGACCCCATGGACTACAGCACGCCAGGCTTCCTTGTCCACCACCAACTCCCGGAGCTTGCTCAAGCTCATGTCCATCGAGTCAGTGATGCCATCCAACCATCTCATCCTCTGTCGTCCCCTTCTCCTCCTGCCTTCAATCTTTCCTAGCATCAGGGTCTTTTCTAATGAGTCAGTTTTTCACATCAAGTGGCCAAAGTATCAGAGTTTCAGCTTTAGCATCAGTCTTTCCATTGAATATTCAGGCCTGATTTCCTTTAGGATTGACTGGTTTGATCTTCTTGCAGTCCAAGGGACTCTCAAGAGTCCACAATACCACAGTTCAAAAACATAAATTCTTAGTGCTCAGGTTTCTTTATAGTCCAACTTTCATATCCACACATGACTATTGGAAAACCATAGCCTTGACTAGATGGACCTATGTTGGCAAAGTAATGTCTCTGCTTTTTAATTCACTGTCTAGGTTGATCATAGCTTTTCTTCAAAGGAGCAAGTATCTTTAAATTTCATGTTGCTGACACCATCCACAGTAATTTTGGAGCCCCCAAAATAAAGTCTCTTACTGTTTCCATTGTTTCCCCACCTATTTGCCATGAAGTGATGCCATGATCTTAGTTTTCCTGAGCTTTAAGCCAACTTTTTCACCCTCCTCTTTCACTTTCATCAAGAGGTTCTTTAGTTCCTCTTTACTTTCTGCCATAAGGGTGGTGTCATCTGCATATCTGAGGTTATTGATATTTGTCCTGGCAATCTTGAGTCCAGCTTGTGCTTCATCCAGCTCAGCATTTCGCATCATGTACTCTGCATAGAAGTTAAATAAGCAGGGTGACAATATCCAGGCTTGATGTATTCCTTTCCCAATTTGGAACCAGTCCATTGTTCCATGTCTGGTTCTAACTGTTGCTTCTTGACTTGCATACAGGTTTCTCAGGAGGCAGGTAAGGTGGTCTGGTATTCCCATCTCTTGAAGGATTTTCCAGTTTGTTGTGATCCACACAGTCAAAGGCTTTGGCATAATCAGTAAAGCAGAAGTAGACGTTGTTTTGGAATTCTCTTGCCTTTTATATGATCCAATGGATATTGGCAATTTGATTTCTGGTTCCTCTTCCCTATTCTAAAATCAGCTTGAACATCTGGAGGTTCTCGGTTCATGTACTGTTGAAGCCTCGCTTGGAGATTTTAAGCATTACTTTGCTAACATGTGAGATGACTACAATTGTGTGGTACTTTGAACATTCTTTGGCATTGCTTTTCTTTGGGATTGGGATGAAAACTAACCTTTTCCAGTCCTATGGCCACTGCTGAGTTTTCCAAATTTGCTGGCATATTGAGTGTAGCACTTTCACAGCATCATCTTTTAGGATTTGAAATAGCTCAGCTGGAATTCCATCACCTCCACTAGCTTTGTTCGTAGTGATGCTTCCTAAGGCCCACTTGACTTCACACTCGAGGATGTCTGGCTCTAGGTGAGTGATCACACCATTGTGGTTAACTGGGTCATTAAGATCTTTTTTGTACAGTTCTTCTGTTTATTCTCCACCTCTTCTTAATATCTTCTGCTTCTGTTAGGTCCATACCATTTCTGTCATTTATCGAGCCCATCTTTGCATGAAATGTTCCCTTGGTATCTCTAGTTTTCTTAAAGAGATCTCTAGTCTTTCCCATTCTATCGTTTTCCTCTATTTCTTTGCACTGATCACTGAGGAAAGCTTTCTTATCTCTTCTTGCTATCTTTGGAACTCTGCATTCAGGTGGGTACATCTTTCCTTTTCTCCTTTGCCTTTTGCTTTTCTTTTTTTTCTCAGCTATATGTAAGGCCTCCTCAGACAACCTTTTGCCTTTTTGCATTTCTTTTTCTTGGGGTGGTTTTGTATCACCTCCCTTACAATGTCACGAGCATATTGTCCATATTCTTCAGGGACTCTATCTATCAGATCTAATCCCTTGAATCTATTTGCCACTTCCACTGTATAATTGTAAAGGATTTGGTTTAGGTCATACCTGAATGGTCTAGTGGTTTTCCCTACTTTCTTCAATAGAAGTCTGAATTTTGCAATAAAGAGTTCATGATCTGAGCCACAGTCAGCTTCTGGTCTTGTTTTTGTTGACTGTATAGAGCTTCTCCATCTTTGGCTGCAAAGAATATAATCAGTCTGATTTTGGTGTTGACTATCTGGTGATTTCCATGTGTAGAGTCATCTCTTGTGTTGTTGGAAGAGGGTGTTTGCTATGACCATTGTGTTCTCTTGGAAAAACCCTGTTAGCCTTTGCCCTGCTTCATTTTGTACTCCAAGGCTAACCTTGCCTGTTACTCCACATATCTCTTGACTTCCTACTTTTGCATTCTATTCCCCTGTGATGAAAAGGACATCTGTTTTTGTTAGTTCTAGGTCTTGTAGGTCATCATAGAACCATTCAGTTCAGCTTCTGTGGCATTAGTGGTTGGGGCATAGACTTGGATTAATGTGATATCAAATGATTTGCCTTGGAAATGAACAGAAATCACTCTGTCATTTTTGAGATTGCACCCAAGAATTGCATTTTGGATTATTTTGTTGACTATGAGGGTTACTCCATTTCTTCTATGGGATTCTTGCCCACAGTAGTAGATATAATAATCATCTGAATTAAATTTGCCCATTCTCGTCCATTTTAGTTCACTGATTCCTAAAATGTCAATGTCTGAGCATGGTAGCAACCAGGCAGAAAAGCAGCTTAGCCAACGAGAAGTAAGTGTTTGGGGGTTCCAGAACATTTTCTTCCCTGTATGTAGAATCATAATTCTGATGGTCTGATCAGGTTCAATGGTGAGCCTCAACTATTTTTTTACTTTGTGACACTTTAGTACAACCTATGAATATCCTAACGACCTATGATTGTCTTTCCCTTTCCCATAACTTTAAGTCCCATAATGGAAAGGACCAAGTGCCCATTCCTCCTTGCTATACCTGAGGATCTCTCTGGTCTACAGGAAGTATTCAATGAGCATTGGTTGAAAGGGAGTGTGCTTCTGTGATCCACGAGGCTCCACTTCCTGACCAGAACCTCAGTTTCATCTCTAGAGGATATCGGATCGCAGACAAGCAGAAATCTGGAAGTTCCAATGGAGCCCCATTTGGTTCCATGATATCTCTCCCTCTTGTGAGTCTCCAGAGAAATGAACTGGGTGAAGAGTTTGTGCCCACACTGGCTGTCCAGGCAGGGTTTAGCCCCAGTGACCAACAGGGCTGTAGAGCCCCTGGGTAAGAGGCTCCTCTTCTTAATCCTCCTTGTCCTGGTGCTATTTCTATCTGAAGCTTTCTCGATTGGCTCATGGTGGAGGGCCTGCTTGATCATCAGGGCAGTGTCCCATTGTCTCCCTCCTGTCCCTGTTCCATCAATAGCTTCTACCTTATCTGCCTTGGTCTTCCCTGGTGGCTCAGCTGGTAAAGAATCTGCCTGCAATGTTGGTGACCTGGGTTTGATCCCTGAGTTGGGAAGATCCCTTGGAGAAGGGAACAGCTACATACTCCAGTATTCTGGCCTGGAGAATACTGGAGAATTCTCTGGACTGTATAGTCCATGGGGTCTCAAAGAGTTGGACACGACTAAGCCACTTGCACTTTCACCTGCCTTGACCTTAACCTCACCCTGAGCTTTACCTGTGAAAGGTCACAGGCATGCCCACCCCCTGTAGGACCCTACTAAGATGGACCACAGACATTCCCTCCCACACACACAAATTAGTGGACTGTGTCTATGTTGACACATCCATTCTCATCCTAATGATATGTTTATTTAACTGATGACTGCTGTCCTCATTAGGGACTCATTGTTGAGCCTGGAATAGTGATTATTTTTGCTGATATTCCTTTTCTGCAAAGATGATTTTTTAAAAAAATCACTCTTTTGGTGTGCTATGAATCCTTAATGAGAATAGTTAAATTTAAAAGAAACCCCCAAACCACCCTTCAGGTTGAAAATAGAAGTGTCTGCACAAGCAGGCTGCTAATCTGCTGATTATTGATGGACACGATCGGTGACAAACCCACAGCTTTCAGTGAAACGACAGCTCCATGCTTCTGAGCTGGTAAGCAACCAGCAAAAAGATCAACTTAGCCAATGGAAAGTGAGTGCTTGGGGCTCCAGAACATTCTCTTCCTCTTAAGTAGGAAGCCATGATTCTGACAGGTTGAGTATTAATGATGGCATCCACATTGAACCCAGAGCTGTGTGATTCTTGGGGAGGGATGGAGAAAGATGTTTATAAAAGCTTATTGGCTGAATACCCAGCAAGTCAGATGGAACTTCCTGATCCCTGAAACCTACTTCTTCCCTTTGGAATTCTAATCCAGCGCCTGGGTGGTAGGGGAGTCCTTCCCACTTCTCGGATGAGGAGCAAGACCCAGAGAATAGCAGCACTGTGGCTGAGATTGGGGTCAGGGTGTGACACCACACATCTCCCCCCGAGCCCCTGTCTTCTCACTGGGGACTGAGCCCGTTACCACGGTGACGGTGCTGCAGGGAGCATCTCACGGGTACGTGATGGTAAGGATGTTGCTCTTCATGATGGGAATCCCAGTGGCCTTGGCCCACCCACCTTTACAGGTCTCCAAACAGCATAGGGCTCTGGGGTGGGTGGGAGATGAAGGGGGCAACACGTGGAAGCCACAGGAGAACAGGTGTGATCAGAGTCTAGAGGATTTAGCACAGGTAGGAATGAACTCAGGACCTGATTACTGGCTCCAGTATTAGCTGTGTGACCTTGGACATGGCACTTGCCCTCTTGCAGCCTTAGTTTCCCCACCTTGTACTCGGGGAGGGGGGGTTGGGCATCAAATAAAATAACACATGCCAGGGGCTTAAGGTAAGGTAAGGTGAAGTCGTTCAGTCGTGTCCGACTCTTTGCCACCCCATGGACTGTAGCTTACCAGGCTCCTCCATCTATGGGATTTTCCAGGCAAGAGTACTGGAGTGGGTTGCCATTTCCTTTCCAGAGGATCTTCCCAACCCAGAGGATCTTCCCAACCCAGGGATCGAACCCAGGTCTCCCTCATTGTAGGCAGATACTTTACCTTCTGAGCCCCCAGGGAAGTCCTTGCCAGGGGCTTAGTTACATCTTAAATTCCAATAACGGGAGTTTGTGTGATGCTGCCACTGCCCCCCTGTATGTGTGTGATTGGCCTCACAAGGGTAGCATCTCCTCTCTCCTCGAGGTCTGTGAGCTTCTGGAAGCCTGGCCCCACCCAGTTCCTGCCCCTCTTAACAGCATGACCCAGCCTTGCACCAGATGTGAGCATGTGCTAGGTTAGTGCTGTGGGTGTCTGGTCCCCTGAGCTGCCCCTATCCTGGCCCACTTCCCAGTACCTGGGNCTCGAGGATGTCTGGCTCTAGGTGAGTGATCACACCATTGTGGTTAACTGGGTCATTAAGATCTTTTTTGTACAGTTCTTCTGTTTATTCTCCACCTCTTCTTAATATCTTCTGCTTCTGTTAGGTCCATACCATTTCTGTCATTTATCGAGCCCATCTTTGCATGAAATGTTCCCTTGGTATCTCTAGTTTTCTTAAAGAGATCTCTAGTCTTTCCCATTCTATCGTTTTCCTCTATTTCTTTGCACTGATCACTGAGGAAAGCTTTCTTATCTCTTCTTGCTATCTTTGGAACTCTGCATTCAGGTGGGTACATCTTTCCTTTTCTCCTTTGCCTTTTGCTTTTCTTTTTTTTCTCAGCTATATGTAAGGCCTCCTCAGACAACCTTTTGCCTTTTTGCATTTCTTTTTCTTGGGGTGGTTTTGTATCACCTCCCTTACAATGTCACGAGCATATTGTCCATATTCTTCAGGGACTCTATCTATCAGATCTAATCCCTTGAATCTATTTGCCACTTCCACTGTATAATTGTAAAGGATTTGGTTTAGGTCATACCTGAATGGTCTAGTGGTTTTCCCTACTTTCTTCAATAGAAGTCTGAATTTTGCAATAAAGAGTTCATGATCTGAGCCACAGTCAGCTTCTGGTCTTGTTTTTGTTGACTGTATAGAGCTTCTCCATCTTTGGCTGCAAAGAATATAATCAGTCTGATTTTGGTGTTGACTATCTGGTGATTTCCATGTGTAGAGTCATCTCTTGTGTTGTTGGAAGAGGGTGTTTGCTATGACCATTGTGTTCTCTTGGAAAAACCCTGTTAGCCTTTGCCCTGCTTCATTTTGTACTCCAAGGCTAACCTTGCCTGTTACTCCACATATCTCTTGACTTCCTACTTTTGCATTCTATTCCCCTGTGATGAAAAGGACATCTGTTTTTGTTAGTTCTAGGTCTTGTAGGTCATCATAGAACCATTCAGTTCAGCTTCTGTGGCATTAGTGGTTGGGGCATAGACTTGGATTAATGTGATATCAAATGATTTGCCTTGGAAATGAACAGAAATCACTCTGTCATTTTTGAGATTGCACCCAAGAATTGCATTTTGGATTATTTTGTTGACTATGAGGGTTACTCCATTTCTTCTATGGGATTCTTGCCCACAGTAGTAGATATAATAATCATCTGAATTAAATTTGCCCATTCTCGTCCATTTTAGTTCACTGATTCCTAAAATGTCAATGTCTGAGCATGGTAGCAACCAGGCAGAAAAGCAGCTTAGCCAACGAGAAGTAAGTGTTTGGGGGTTCCAGAACATTTTCTTCCCTGTATGTAGAATCATAATTCTGATGGTCTGATCAGGTTCAATGGTGAGCCTCAACTATTTTTTTACTTTGTGACACTTTAGTACAACCTATGAATATCCTAACGACCTATGATTGTCTTTCCCTTTCCCATAACTTTAAGTCCCATAATGGAAAGGACCAAGTGCCCATTCCTCCTTGCTATACCTGAGGATCTCTCTGGTCTACAGGAAGTATTCAATGAGCATTGGTTGAAAGGGAGTGTGCTTCTGTGATCCACGAGGCTCCACTTCCTGACCAGAACCTCAGTTTCATCTCTAGAGGATATCGGATCGCAGACAAGCAGAAATCTGGAAGTTCCAATGGAGCCCCATTTGGTTCCATGATATCTCTCCCTCTTGTGAGTCTCCAGAGAAATGAACTGGGTGAAGAGTTTGTGCCCACACTGGCTGTCCAGGCAGGGTTTAGCCCCAGTGACCAACAGGGCTGTAGAGCCCCTGGGTAAGAGGCTCCTCTTCTTAATCCTCCTTGTCCTGGTGCTATTTCTATCTGAAGCTTTCTCGATTGGCTCATGGTGGAGGGCCTGCTTGATCATCAGGGCAGTGTCCCATTGTCTCCCTCCTGTCCCTGTTCCATCAATAGCTTCTACCTTATCTGCCTTGGTCTTCCCTGGTGGCTCAGCTGGTAAAGAATCTGCCTGCAATGTTGGTGACCTGGGTTTGATCCCTGAGTTGGGAAGATCCCTTGGAGAAGGGAACAGCTACATACTCCAGTATTCTGGCCTGGAGAATACTGGAGAATTCTCTGGACTGTATAGTCCATGGGGTCTCAAAGAGTTGGACACGACTAAGCCACTTGCACTTTCACCTGCCTTGACCTTAACCTCACCCTGAGCTTTACCTGTGAAAGGTCACAGGCATGCCCACCCCCTGTAGGACCCTACTAAGATGGACCACAGACATTCCCTCCCACACACACAAATTAGTGGACTGTGTCTATGTTGACACATCCATTCTCATCCTAATGATATGTTTATTTAACTGATGACTGCTGTCCTCATTAGGGACTCATTGTTGAGCCTGGAATAGTGATTATTTTTGCTGATATTCCTTTTCTGCAAAGATGATTTTTTAAAAAAATCACTCTTTTGGTGTGCTATGAATCCTTAATGAGAATAGTTAAATTTAAAAGAAACCCCCAAACCACCCTTCAGGTTGAAAATAGAAGTGTCTGCACAAGCAGGCTGCTAATCTGCTGATTATTGATGGACACGATCGGTGACAAACCCACAGCTTTCAGTGAAACGACAGCTCCATGCTTCTGAGCTGGTAAGCAACCAGCAAAAAGATCAACTTAGCCAATGGAAAGTGAGTGCTTGGGGCTCCAGAACATTCTCTTCCTCTTAAGTAGGAAGCCATGATTCTGACAGGTTGAGTATTAATGATGGCATCCACATTGAACCCAGAGCTGTGTGATTCTTGGGGAGGGATGGAGAAAGATGTTTATAAAAGCTTATTGGCTGAATACCCAGCAAGTCAGATGGAACTTCCTGATCCCTGAAACCTACTTCTTCCCTTTGGAATTCTAATCCAGCGCCTGGGTGGTAGGGGAGTCCTTCCCACTTCTCGGATGAGGAGCAAGACCCAGAGAATAGCAGCACTGTGGCTGAGATTGGGGTCAGGGTGTGACACCACACATCTCCCCCCGAGCCCCTGTCTTCTCACTGGGGACTGAGCCCGTTACCACGGTGACGGTGCTGCAGGGAGCATCTCACGGGTACGTGATGGTAAGGATGTTGCTCTTCATGATGGGAATCCCAGTGGCCTTGGCCCACCCACCTTTACAGGTCTCCAAACAGCATAGGGCTCTGGGGTGGGTGGGAGATGAAGGGGGCAACACGTGGAAGCCACAGGAGAACAGGTGTGATCAGAGTCTAGAGGATTTAGCACAGGTAGGAATGAACTCAGGACCTGATTACTGGCTCCAGTATTAGCTGTGTGACCTTGGACATGGCACTTGCCCTCTTGCAGCCTTAGTTTCCCCACCTTGTACTCGGGGAGGGGGGGTTGGGCATCAAATAAAATAACACATGCCAGGGGCTTAAGGTAAGGTAAGGTGAAGTCGTTCAGTCGTGTCCGACTCTTTGCCACCCCATGGACTGTAGCTTACCAGGCTCCTCCATCTATGGGATTTTCCAGGCAAGAGTACTGGAGTGGGTTGCCATTTCCTTTCCAGAGGATCTTCCCAACCCAGAGGATCTTCCCAACCCAGGGATCGAACCCAGGTCTCCCTCATTGTAGGCAGATACTTTACCTTCTGAGCCCCCAGGGAAGTCCTTGCCAGGGGCTTAGTTACATCTTAAATTCCAATAACGGGAGTTTGTGTGATGCTGCCACTGCCCCCCTGTATGTGTGTGATTGGCCTCACAAGGGTAGCATCTCCTCTCTCCTCGAGGTCTGTGAGCTTCTGGAAGCCTGGCCCCACCCAGTTCCTGCCCCTCTTAACAGCATGACCCAGCCTTGCACCAGATGTGAGCATGTGCTAGGTTAGTGCTGTGGGTGTCTGGTCCCCTGAGCTGCCCCTATCCTGGCCCACTTCCCAGTACCTGGGGCATCTCTCCCCAGTCTTTTGGGACCTTCTCTCCAGGGCGTCCATCCTTCCGTCAGCCTGTTGAGAGGCTGCAAGTGCTGCTTCCCGCGTGGTTCCTGGTTTACCCTTGTGGTGGACAGAATGTTCCTTGCTGGAGCTGCCTCCAGATGGTGGGTGGCCTTTAAAATGTTCCTGCATGTTCACTCACCTCCTGGGCTAGGGTGTGGGCTCGCTCTCTGTCTTGGTCCCATGTGGGGCCCCTCCGGCTGCTGCCATCCAGCAGCCACTGGGAACCTCCGGGTTCAAGGGCTGACACCCACCCAGCTCAGATTGTTCCCACCAAAGGAATTTCTCCTAAATAGAGATTCAGGAGGAGTTCTGAGGCACAGCATGGATGAACCAGGCAAGAGGTGACCCAGTCAGAAGAGTGGGCAGGTCGGCACACTCTGAGCAGACTGTGTATCCTAAGCTGGGGTAGCCTTCGACATGAATGTAGGGGAGGGCCTGACCTTGGGGGGACTGACAGTGCAGCTGGAAAGATCTAGTGCGTGTTTGTTGGTAAATTCCTCATCTGGTCCTCCTAGAAGATATCCTCCAAGGGGGTAGGGACCACGTCTGGCTTTCCCTGTTGTTTCTCTGGTGTCTGACACATAGGAGTTACTCAGTAAACAAACATTTGCTACATGAATGAATGAATGAATGGGATGCCTGCTCATGGAGTGCTAAGGGATGCTTAGGAGGGCAAGAGAAGAGAGCACAGGGCAATGCAAGATCAGCTTTGCCAAAGGGATTGTATAAACAATTGCTATTGAGATTCAGCCTGGCCAGGGGCCCCTTCAGGCTTTGGCTGCTGAAGACTTCTTAGGAGAGACTGTTCAAGCTGATCCTTGCTTTCTGGTTGGCACTTGCAGGCAGAGAGGAGGGAGAAGGGTGTGTGGAAGGCAGTGGGGTGGGCAAAGGCCTGGAGGCAGGACTGTGGTGTGTCTTGGGACAGCAGGTGGACCCCTGGGCTGGAGGAAGGATGTATGCCTGGGAAGGTTTGGGAACCATCTTGGAGAGGTCAGCGGAGGCCAGAATTCACCGGCCCAGACGGGAGAGTTCAACTGTGACCCCTGATGTTATTTTAAGGTGGTGGCTTTTTCATATTTAATTATGAATGAAATTGCATCTGAGGACGGCAGCTGAGGATGGCGTGTGGTTGTGCTGTGTGGGCTGCTTTCAAAATAGCTCCCCCCAAACTTCATTAGTGATTAGTTCGAGGAAAGTGCAGCCTGACCCGCCAGCATTTTTCATATTGTCTGTGTTCTCAGGGAAGGACTCTGTCTTCAGGGGCCCTCTTCTAGGCCTTGCTTTTGGAGGCCCTTCCTTGGGGACCTCAGCATTTGGTGGTGGTGGGCAGATCATTGCCTTGTGTAATTATTCTCCTTTGTCATTCAACTTAGTCCTCTTCCTACTGTTTGAACTTGGAGCACTCCGATGGGACGGTGACAGAAACCCCTGTGTGTGCTCTGAGGGGTAGAGAAGCCAGGGCTGGCGCTGGGTACTCCCGGCCAGGCTGCTTGGCCCACCGAGTTGGGCTGCCAAGCTGAATGGCTGGCGTCCCCATCTCCTGACTTCTCCTAAATATGGTCAGTGTTTGCAGAGGCTCCCACCACCATCTGCATGAACTGGAGCTTTGGGCTTGGCCCCCTCCCGTCCCTGGACTTAGTATAAACCCACATTATAATCGAGATTAGCCTCAGTGAGAAGTACACATGGGCTGTGTGTTTGGGCAAATCCCAAACAGCGTCTCCAGCGCTGTGATGAGCGTGACATACCAGTGCTGGTCCCGTTTCCTCTTCTGAGATCCAGTTCCTGCTGCTGGCCAGGGTAGGGCTTCTCCATCAGAGGGTCCTGGTGCCAGGTCCAGCTTGCCTCCCCAATAGGGGCTCCCCACTCTGCTGCTGTTCCGCGTTTGACCTTCAGAAAACTGCCCGACATCTCTGAGCCTCAGTTTCCTGGTATCTGTATATTGGGAATAAAGTGAGTAATAGACATTAAATAATGCATGAAGCTGAGAGAACTTGCCACCCCTGGGCTCCCAGGGAGAGCTCAGTAAAGATCGACTGGGTAGCCTGGTGGCTCACAGAACGGAAGCAGAAGGCCCCCTGAATCGAATCCTGGCCCTGTCACTGCCTGGTTTGCTTGGCCTCGGATGAACTAGATCTTCCTTTGCCTCCATTTCCTCATATTTGTTCATTTGTTCTTGTTCCCGGGCAGTGCTGATAGCATTTCATGGGGTTGTTGTAAGAGTTTGAACTTGGACCACACCAAGGGGCTCCTGGCCCACAGTGAGCGTTATTCACGTGCTAATAAGTGATTAGTTCCTACTGTTTATTACTGAGATCGTTGTATCATTATCATTGTAATCACATGATCTTGATCACATTGGTTAACCTCTTTGAACCTCAGTTTCCCTGCGATGAGGCAGGAACCCCATGCGCCCTGCAGGTGGCTCTGCTGACCGGCGGGTGGCATGTGTGAGAGCAGGCCTGGGGGCCCTGCCCGTGGGGCTCTCTCCCCTCTGGCCTCCTTCCCCCAGGCTATGGTGCTCCGTAGCTAAGTAACCCTGGCTGATGTGTAGCTTCTGACGGAGGTGCATGCGGGGGAACCGTCTGTGCCACCTCCTCCTTTGGGTGACAGCTGTTTCCAGGCAGATGCCTCCCCCGGGTTCTGGAGCAGTGAAGGAAGGGGAGAGCATCCCAGATTTAAATTTGGAATGTGCACGGAATCATGCCAGCCTGCCTCAGAACCCACAGGGCCTGCGGGCTGGGTGTTCTTTGGGGTTGCTGGTGCTCCGGACACTGGGACAGGAGGGCCCAGATGACGGGGTCTGGGGTGGGCCTTTGAAGCCCAAGTGCAGTGGGAACAGCGTGTGGGAAGAGCCGCCAGTCATCCAGCTGAGGAGTCTTGGTCACTGGTCTGCTGGGCCTGGTGCATGTGTGAGACTCCATGGGAAATGGACACGCTTTGGGAGGAGCGAGTGATTGCTGGGACTCAGGCCTGCTTTCCAAGGATCCCCACACCCGTGCTCTCGGGTCTTAGGGTGCAGCAGGCTCAGGCCTTGGCTCGCCCCTGGGTGGTGACCTGCTCTTCGAACTGCTGGTCTTCCCAGGAATTCTGGGGAGTCCCTTGGCCAAGACAGGCCTCCTGTTAGGACCTGTAAAGCCACTCATAGAGATGGACCCCTTGGGGGAGGGATGCCCTCGTGGCCAGCGGCAGTACAAAGCCTCTGCACCATAGAGTGACGGGAGGGACGGCCGAAGCCCCGAGGAGTGGAGGAATAGAGAGGGAGATGGGGAGGCAGCAGCCGTGCCGCAGGCCGGCCACTGAGGGCTAGTGGTGGCTGTGGACGGTAAGGCTGTCGGCTTCTAGAGGCAGGATGGTCTGCCCTGGCCTCTCCAGCCCCAAGTTTCCTCTTCTCTTCTCTCCAAGATATCAGAGTATGACCCCCAGCCTGGGGGTTCCCCACACTTGTGAGCGGGAAGACCCTGTGAGGAGGTCACCCCAGGGAGGGCAGGAGGACTCCCAGCTCTACCTGCCCTGGCCCTGGCAGCCTGTCTGCACCCCATCCCAGCCCCGGGAGTGCCTGCTCTCTAAAAGAGAGCAGTGGGACAGGGAGGCCTGGTGCAGCTGGCCTCGGGGGGCTGACATGCCGTGTCTTGCTGTCTGTGAGTCTTTCCTGGGGGAAGCCCGAGAAGCCCCCAGCCTCCAAAGGCACTGTCTCTGGGGGTGGG
>SJYV01018416.1:288878-296378 GCA_006410875.1 Neotragus pygmaeus
CCCATGTATCTTTGTGCAGTGGAACTTGCAGAGGGTTTTTTTCTTTTTTTTTTTAATGTCAAAGAATTTATGCAGAGCTAGGATTTGGAACTCTTTTTTTTTTTTTTTTTTAACTGCCCCAAAATGGCATTAATCAAAAACAATAACTCCTTTTAACTTTTCTAAGTGCTCTAAAGGAAAGTATGAAATAATCTGCGTGTGGGCCACAAATGTGGAGAATGCAAACATTTCACAATAAACATGTTTAAATGAAAGTCCCTGGCAAGATAGTCTGAAAGATAGTACATGCTGGGTTAATTAATGCATACTCATAAAAATAAACCTCACTTTTAAGATTCAACCAATAAAAATCATTAGCATATTTGGATCAGATGACTTTATGTATACATTGAACTTCTCTGTGGCAAACGGTCCTTGGAACGCCTGGAAACAGACTCCAGTTTGAAGTCCAGACTCCGTTTCTATCTGCTTTTTGTGTTTCCAATACAGTGATACAATGATTTATTCTGGTTTTATCTGTTATACCTGCAATTGATCTGCTGGTGATGGGATTAAATTTATCATTTTAGATGAATAAATCATAGTTAGATAGCCAGAAAAATGTTTAGTTGCATAAAAGTGCCTATTGTTTGCTTATAACACATGACGTTTGATTTTCACTATAATCAAATTACTATAGTGCATTATTTTTACTCCAAGATGTTGATTTTTTGCTATCATAAATTGCATCATTTTGGCCTATTTACAAATGCTATCTTTAAAAAAATATTTTCCTGAAATCATACAAATGTTGACTTTGGGTTGTGGATTATGCAGTGTTCTGAGGTTTTGTTAAATTAGAAATCACATAATTTTCTAAGCCTAATTACAGTACAGAAGATTCTGGTTTTATATTGTGCTTTTTGTACAGGAAAAGACAAACTGCTACAGAGACTGCTTTGGTATGAAACTAACAGTAAAACCAAACTCATTTTAAAAGAACTGAGATTGGAATTCATAAACTCAGTAGAAGTTAAGTTGTAACTACCCAGACAGTGAAATTCTGAACCTAAGATAATGCCACATTTCAAATCCTTATGAAAATAAAAACAGCCCAGCAAAAATTATTGAGGAAAAAACTCCAGCATGAGTTTAATTTTATCCAACTTTATTGGCAGCTTATTTTGAACTAACGTGCAATAAAGTTGCCAAGCAGAACAATTGAAAGAAATGAGAAAAAACATTTTTTTGTTGTTTCCTTACACTGTTTGTTTTAATAAAGTCTGCAGAGCAGTAAACACCTGAATCATGACTTGGTTTGGGGTTAGCCAGAGAGCTTTAGGACTTATCAGTGCTGCTGTGATTAGCAAGTTCACAAAAGGGCAGGCACTGGGCCGTCCACTTCAGCGAGTTCCAGGGCAGCTGTCCCTGAGTCTGCTCTATCTCCTGCCCCCACGGGGACCGATGGGGGCCCTGGCGTAGGCCCTTCTATGGTAGCATCATCCTAGCTCCCCCGTGAGTAAGATAAGTACCCACTCCTAAGGAAGCGCCTTTCACATGAATGTTTCTGGAAAAAGGGCTTGCAAGTCCAAGGGATCCAGCTGATTGTAAACAGTGTCGGCTTCATACCCTCATTTTGTACCAGAGACTCAACATTGCCTTTTTAGAGAGCATGTGTTTATGCTTACAAAACCAACCTCTGTGTGTGTGGATGTTTGTCCTGATGCCGCACCTAGCGATTCCTGAGTGGGGGAAGCATCTCTCTCTGAGACCTGTCACAAGCTCTGTTAATCGAGGTTCACAAGCTTCTCAGCCCCTCCCCCATCCAGGACAGGGGGCTGGGCCTGGGGGAGGCTCCTGTTGGAGAGCTGCCTGCAGGAAGACCTTTACCTGGGAAGGCCCAGGGCCCAACTGGAGTTGGTGGGAGGAGGTGATATGCACAAAGAGTTGCTGACGGGGGGTCCCAGAGCACCTCCTCAACCTTTGGACAGTGGGATTAAAATCCAACATGCATATGTGATTTCTGCCTGGGAGAAGTCCCAGAGTGTCCATCAGATTTTTGAGGAAGTGCCTTTCTTATTGGGGACTTGCATGGTGGCTCAGACGGTAAAGAATCTGCCTGCAAAGCAGGAGACCTGTGTTCAGTCCCAGGTCGGGAAGATCCCCTAGAGAAGGAAATGGCTATGCACTCCATTATCCTTTCTTACTAAGATCTGAGAAACAGGTAAACTTAGATGTGAAATCTAAGAGATGCTAACCTGTTCTTGGAGAAACTGGGTGCTGCTTCCGGACAGATGCAAATGTCTGCTCTTGGGAAAGTCTTGACTGCAGGACATGGGGTGATGTGGGGAAGAAGCAAGAGGCGGTCGCTCCCAAGTGCATCACACAAAGTGCAGCTGTCTCAGTACTTTTTAGGGTGATGTGTTGAGGGGATGGCTGTGATGGCCGCAGGCAACAAGTGTTGGGGGAGGGAGCTGAGGCCTGCAGTGGGAGAAGCCGTCTAAGGTTGGGGCCCTCCCTNGCGGTCGCTCCCAAGTGCATCACACAAAGTGCAGCTGTCTCAGTACTTTTTAGGGTGATGTGTTGAGGGAATGGCTGTGATGGCCGCAGGCAACAAGTGTTGGGGGAGGGAGCTGGGAGAAGCCGTCTAAGGTTGGGGCCCTCCCTGGGCCACCTCCCTGGGCCTCCCTCCCATCCTCTGGCCTGTCCCCAGTAATGGGATATAGCCATGGCCCGTCCCAGCGGCCGTTTCGGGGACCCCGCATGTGCCTCCTTGTTCCCTCCTTGTACTGACACTGGGCCTTATGTCTTGGGAATTGTCAGCTTCTGTGGCTCACCTCCCACTACCAGCACCTGCTGTCGAAGCCGCTTGCTGAATGGGTCTCTCT
The DNA here is from genome assembly GCA_006410875.1 of Neotragus pygmaeus. Taxonomy (NCBI): domain Eukaryota; kingdom Metazoa; phylum Chordata; class Mammalia; order Artiodactyla; family Bovidae; genus Neotragus; species Neotragus pygmaeus. The sequence goes on from SJYV01018416.1 coordinate 291,746, forward strand.
CCTGGGCCAAAGTAAAGGAGGAGGGCTGTTTTTAGCCCAGGATGGGCTTGCGGTGGCCTCAGAGGCTCAAGTTCCCCGTGGCCAGGAGGTCCTTTGGAGACTCCTGTGTTCAGTCCCCTCATAGGACGGGTGGGAGAGTCGAGGCTGGGAGGGAAGAGACTCTGAGGTCGGACACTGAGCAAGCGGCACGGCTGGGTGAGGACAGGCTGTGGATGCCTAGCCCGTGACCTTGCCCCTGTGTCACCGTCCTCCTCTAGCTCAGCGTGTGTGAGCCCACGTGCTGTGGGAGACATGTAAAGAGGTGGCCGGCTCTGTACGATTTCACCTCCTGCTGGCTTATCTTTAGTATAACAGCAGCAGCAACAGGTAACTACTTCGGGCACATGAGGTCAATTAAGTAATTACTAATCATTTCATTTAATTAATTCTTATGACAACCGTATGAGGTGGATACTACTTTCACCCCCATTTTACCGATGAGGAAACTGGGGCTCAAGTCCATAATCAAAGTGCAGTGGAAGAGCAGGCTGCTCACCGCTGGATCAGTGCTTCCAGCTCCCCACCCTGCACTGTCCCCAGCACCAAGAGATGACTTCAGATTCAACATGCCTGATCATTTTTTTCTTTGATATGGTTAGATATTTATTTTACATAATGTGATGGAGAATAATATTGTTTTTGATTTATGGCAGTGTTATATAAAATTTCCATTAAAAACAAATCTGTGAGTTAATTTCAAGAAAAATCCTACTGAGTTAATGGCATAGGTATAAGCAGATATGGCAATGAGGTGAAGGTGGGGGGCAAATGATGAAAATGTGGGCCACATTGTCCCCAATCTAGTTAGGGTGGAAGGAAAATGTAGTCACTCCCCATTTAGAAATTTCATTCTGGGAGATGGCCTCTGGTAATGGCTAAAGGCCAGTTTGTTTAAGGGAGAGTCTTAGATGTTGTTTTTCTTGACGTGTGTGTCACGTAGGAGCTCTTTACCCACTAGNAAAATGTAGTCACTCCCCATTTAGAAATTTCATTCTGGGAGATGGCCTCTGATAATGGCTAAAGGCCAGTTTGTTTAAGGGAGAGTCTTAGATGTCGTTTTTCTTGACGTGTGTGTCATGTAGGAGCTCTTTACCCACTAGCGAGACTTATAGATCCAGGAAGCCTATGGTCTTGCTCAAGGTTCACACCTGGGTCTGAGTCCACTTGCCTCAGTGGGGACTGGCCTCTAGCTTAGAATCAGGCAGGACTGGAAGCAGAAGAGAGGAAAGGGCAGCTAATTAGGGCTGGAAGACCATCACTATGGAAAGACATCTCTTCCAGTTCCCATGTAAACACTAGTCTGCCCAGGTGTGGATAACTGTACTGGAGTTGGCATCTGGTTCTGCTGGCACCCAGGGCATGTCCTTCAATGCCAGTATGAGTGCTACCACAGAATTAACTCTTCCCGGGCTATCAGGAGGTCTCTAGTCCAATGGTTCTCAAATTGGCTTCCACGGGACCCCAGGGGTTCCAAGAAGAACCCTGGGAGTTCTCCCAAGATGGGGAGAACTCAGAGCTGTCTCTTGCAGGGTTGGCTAGAGGAGGTGCTTTTATCAGCTCACATGTGGTCAGATTTCCCTGGAAAAGGAGTCTGCCAGAACTGAAAAACCATGATTTAGACCAAGTACTTAGTTCTGTGGATGGGAAACCAAATTCCACAGAAGAGCAAAGATCACAAAAATTGACTCTCTCCAGTCATTTTAAATAGAAAACATCTTTATTTATGCAGATAAGTGGAGCTTGGAAGAAGAAATAAAATATTAATATACACTTGAAAGGAGTCATGAAGGTTCCTATGGTGCAGTGGCCTGCTTCCGGGAGCCTGGCCACCAGCACTTTTGGTAGAGATGGATGTCCACCTGGGAATAAGCTCTCCATGGGCAGGGGACCCAGGAATCACAGGGCAGAACAGCTCAGCAATATCAGACTGTGATGGCTGTTAGTTGAGTGGTGACTAGGAGCCAAACCCTGGGCTAAGCACTTTCAGATGTATTATCTCCATTTTAAAGATGGATAAGTGGAGACTTGGGTGATGATGTGAATTCTCAGTTTCATTGCTGGGCCTTACTGGGCTATCATCTAGGGTCTGTGCTCCTGCTGCTATAGCTTCTGCCTTCCAGGGGGCATCCATTAGTGTCTAGCAGGTTCAGGATTGCACCAGAGCCTGGTGCCTCATGATCAGAAGCACCTGATTGATTGAGCCCTTTCACCCTGAGGGTCCAGCCAGAAGTCAGGGATGTTTGTCTTGCTTATCCTGAGTCTGTGGTGGCTTATGCAAAATCCTATTGGCTGCCCCACAGGATTTTCTAGGAATTTGTGTTGAGATACAAGAAGGAAGCCAAGGATGGGTCCAAACACTTTGACGATAAATGAGACCTTGTTGACTATTTCTTCTACCTAGTCATGACTTCAACCTAGTCATGCTATAAGAGCTTGTGTATATACTTGTTCATTAAAAAGATATCAGTGGTATTCTTTCATTCATTCATAAGGCGTTTTTTTCATTTACATGCACATTTTTGAATTTACATATTAGTTCCTGCATGATTACTTTTTACACTTTTCCAATCATCATTCTGTCTCTCCATCTATTCACTCATGCCTGTATGCATTCATTCACTTATTACCTGTTTCTTCATGTGTGCACTTGTTATTTCATTCATTCATTTTACCCTTTCAAAAAATAAAGCACTTTGAAGTTAATTAAATTTTCTGGAGAAATATGGACTAGCTTAACCATACCCAGGGAAGACTCTGGGCTTCTTTCTCATTGTTGATTATAGAGGCACATGTTATTGTTGTTCAGTTGCTCAGCTGTGTTCAACTCTCTATGACCCCATGGACTATGGAACTCCAGGGTTCCCTGTCCTTCACTATCTCCTGGAGCTTGTGCAAACTCATGTCCATTGAGTTGATGATGCCATCCAACCATCTCATCCTCTGTTGTCCCTTTCTCCTCCTGCCTTCGATCTTTCCTAGCATCAGGGTCTTTTCCAGTGAGTCAGTTCTTTGCATCAGGTGGCCAAAGTATTGGAGCTTCAGTTTGAGCATCAGTCCTTCCAGTGAATATTCAGGGTTAATTTCCTTTAGGCTTGACTGGTTTGATCTCTTTGCTGTCTAAGGGACTCTCAAGAGTCTTCTCCAACACCACTGTTCAAAAGCACTAATTCTTCAGCACTCAGCCTTCTCTATGGTCCAGCTCTCACATCTGTACATAACTATTGGAAAAACCATAGCTTTGACTATATGGACCTCTGTTGGCAAAGTGATGTCTCTGCTTTTTAATATGCTGTCTAGGTTTGTCATAGCTTTCCTTCCGTGGAGCAAGCGTCTTTTAATTTTATGGCTGCAGTCACTGTCTGCAGTGATTTTGGAGCCCAAGGAAATAAAGTCTGTCACTGTTTCCATAGTTTCCCCATCTATTTGCCATGAAGTGATGGACAGGATGCCATGATCTTAGTTTTTTGAATGTTGAGTTTTAAGCCAATTTTTTCACTCTCCTCTTTCACCTTCATCAAGAAGTTCTTTATTCTCTTCCCTTTCTGCTGTGAAGTTGGATAAATAGTGCCAGGCCCCCAAAAGAGACTTACTGGCCCGTGAGAGGCACAGGCTAATGCCATCTACTGTGACCATGGGATCTAAATGTCACTTAAGTGCTGCAGTCATGGAGTCTTTCCCTCCCCAAGACTTCCCAACGACCTGAGAATACATAGGGGACCCCCAGACCTTGTCAATAAGTCTTGTGACCCCCAGTGATCCTCGAGTTGCTCCTGGGATGTCAGAGCTGGCAGCGTGCCCCATGGGGAAGCAGAAGATGGTTGAGTCCAGGAACCGGGGCTGTGATTCGAGAGTTTGGAAAGGAGAGGTTCCCTGTCCAGATGGGGCATGCATGGAGTGGGAAGGAGATGCAGCGAAGGGCATGGTGGGAGTGAAAAGTAACAAGAGTCTTTCAGAACTGTGTTTCCTTCTCCTCCTCCCCCAAAGAGTTTCCATCTGTTTTCTTTTTTTTTTTTTTCTTGAACCTCACATTATCCCTGAAAGATAGGCAAGATGAATGTTATGATGCTTATTTTAAGATTCTGGATTTGAAAGTGTAGAACCATAAAACATAGTCAAAGATGAGGTGCGAGTCCTAGCAATGGTAGTAATATTGACCGCGAGCCAGGCTAAGAACAAGAATGTTTTACACCTGGACATGAAGTATTTGGGGAAGGACCTGCCTCCACCGGATAAGAGAGGATTAGAAATCACTTTTCCATCAAACTCTGAGTTGGTGTCAGGAATATAGATTAATTGCTTCCATGGCTTAAATGTGAACTTCTCTTGGTTTATTGAGATGGTCATTTACTCTTGCATCAGCCTTCCTTATTTTATATGACTCCCAATGCATATACATGCCCTTTCTGCTTTCTGTATTTTAAGTGTCTGGCTGCAAGGAAGGGCGCTTTTGTTAAGTAGAGCATCGACCAGTACCATTTGGCTCTAGATCATGTGTTGAGCCTTAGCTGCTCTGTGAATACTTTCCTCTCTGATGGAAGGTGGCATGGGTGGGTGGCCAGTTGGAAGCTCCTCCTACCCTCCTTTAGACTGTGTA
>SJYV01018416.1:301378-329745 GCA_006410875.1 Neotragus pygmaeus
CCAGCACACGAGATTCCCAGACTCTGGAGCCTGAAATTATGATGAGCCGCTTGAGAAATTTCTGGACTTCTGAAGGTACTTGTTGGGGGACTCTTACTCCCATTCATCTCCACCAATGCCCTCCCCATACTTTGAAATAGATACTTGAATTTTTAAAGTCAAATACTATAAAAGTATGACCAAAAGTACCATTACATAGAAACCCTAAGCAATCGGAGAAGGTAATGGCACCCCACTCCAGTACTCTTGCCTGGAATATCCCATGGACGGAGAAGTCTGATAGGCTGTAGTCCATGGGGTCGCTAAGAGTCGGACACATCTGAGCAACTTCACTTTCACTTTTCACTTTCATGCATTGGGGAAGGAAATGGCAACCCACTCCAGTGTTCTTGCCTGGAGAGTCCCACGGACAGGGGAGCCTGGTGGGCTGCCATCTATGGAGTCGCACAGAGTCAGACACGACTGAATCGGCTTAGCAGCAGCAGTAGCTAAGCAATCTAATGCTAACGGAGTCCCTCATACACATCAGAAAATGATTTACTGTCCTGCCACAACGTGGCTTTCCAGAGCGATCCCAGCAAGGAATGGAGGCAGAGCCTGGTGGTATGGCCGTCCAGCCTNCACTGGAGTGGGTTGCCATTTCCTTCTCCAATGCATTAAAGTGAAAAGTGAAAGGGAAGTCACTCAGTCATGTCTGACTCTTAGGCACCCCATAGACTGCAGCCTACCAGGCTCCTCCATCCAGGGGGTTTTTAGGATAGGCTTATATTATTTTCCTTGACTAAAGATGAGATTTCTCAGAATACTTACAATTAGAAGATGCTCACAGAGTCGGACACGACTGAAGCGACTTATCAGAAGCAGCAGCATAACCAATTACCACTGTAGAATTTTTTGCCAGGAACAAATAAGATAATACCACTACAGCTGCTAATATATGCAACACCTTTGTGCAAAATAGAATAAGAAGCACACTCTTTGGTGGATGAACTAGAAAAGGATGTCAGTTTGGTATGGCTGCATCCTGCTTTAGAGGGTACAGTCCCCATCCAGGTGTGCAGATCCCCTCACCTCTGTGGCTAGGAACCTTTGTGCTGTGCACAAACAGCACCCATTTAGCATAGCACCCCTTGGGTAGTGTAGTAGGCATACAGCAGAATGGTAGTGATGCACATTATTCTGGATTCCATTAGGCCAGGTATTACTTGTTTCTGGAAATTAGAGCTGATATACTGAAGATGAAGACTTTTCAATTTTCCCTACAGTGTATCTTAATTTAAATATGTGTGTTTGTGTATGTGTGTATATTCATTAGTGCATTTAGACCTCTGCTTACTAATTTGGTTGCTTGTATTTCTTTGAAGTTGTTGACGTTCACAGGAAATTTGACTCATCTCTACTAATTCTTTTAAATACAAAGGCATTCTACATGAGTGATTTTCATCGACATTGTTTTAGAGAGGATCTCAGAGGGTATTTTATTTTACTTTAAGTTATCATTCCAGGATGGCTTCTCCTATCTCACTGCAATCTCAGCTGCAAAGATAGCTCAGGCTCCTGGAGCTGGACTGACCTGAGGGCAGAATTTGAGCCTCTAATGTTTCATTATGCTCTAGCCTCCTGCAGATCTCTGTGTGCTACCCCATTGATTCTAGATAATGGATGTTCAGATGGAGTTTTGACTCTTATGCTTCTGCGACCTTGGCATACGCCAGGCAGGGCCCAGAAATGCACTTCTTTTCTACTGAGCCTATACTCTAAAATTTTTTGTTGTTACTGCTTTATAGGTAGCTGTCTTAGACACAATGTGGCTACATAACTCCTATGCAGAATTAATAAAGTTTTAATTGTACTATGGGCTTCCCTGGTGGTTCAGATGGTAAAGAATCCACCTGTAGTTCAGGAGACCTGGCTTCAGTCCCTGGGTTGGGAGGATCCCCTGGAGAAGGGAATGGTTATCCACTCCAGTATTCTTGCCTAGAGAATCCCATGGACAGAGGAGCCTGGTGGGCTACAGTCCACTGAGTCACTCAGACATGACTGAGCGACTAACACTTTCATTTTTGCAATTATACTATTACATGATTTGACATATATTTTCCAATTCCTTCTAGAGTTAATCCCTAATACTCTTAATTTCTCAAAAAACTGGAATTTTTCAGAGTGAGAAATCAAAACAACTTTTCCAGGCATTAGGTGTGTTCAACCTTCATGTGCAGGACACAAATTTTGGAAGCAATTTAATAATTAATGGGAAATATGCTTCTGGCTATGTATTAAAGTACATCTAAATGCATCTGAATTCTCATCCTGCAAGGTAGTTGGAATGACATTTGTTGAACTTGAATAGTAAATATTGGAAATTGTGGCATTTTATAACATTACAAACAAAGCATGACAACATTATACAGTTTAAACAAGATAAACAAATTCTTTGTGTACAGTAATAGGGTTGATTGTTGTTTATCCAGTATTGGTTTCCTCTTTCTTTTTCATAACAGAATGCTAACTTAGTTTATGTATGCATGTCACTCCTACAAGGTCTATGCCTCGGGAAATTTGATCCCAAGCTCAATTCCAAGGAGAAGTCAGACTGGACAAAAAGAAATCCCATCTTGCTTCTCAATGATCAGCTCAAAAGTAAGTTTGTGACCCAGTGTTGTCCTGTAAAATATGAGGTTAGGTTTTCAGATATCTTTCAGGGAAATTTTTATCTTAAGTCTCTGCAAACTAGGTCTCTTCCTCCTGCAAAATATGAGCAAGGGAATTTTACACACTAGTAGTCATTTTATAATACGGTTTTTACTGGGTCAAACAACCTTGAAATCTGACTTGCCTCTCAACTTGCTTTTGTATGAGCTTATGTATTTCCTTACTGTTAAGCCTGTCCAGTGTAGTAGGACAAACATTGAAGGCAGTAAATATATTGTCATACCGAAGAAAGAATTCATAGGGCCTGGACTCCATCTTAGGCCTGTTTATGCTGATCATGCTCAGCCACCTTTCCAATGGACTCTGAACTCTGTGTTTAGTGCCTATGAAAACAACAACAGAAGGATAAGACCCCCTCAAGATAGAGGAACCTTGAAGATCATATCTAGGTTACTCATCGCCCAACAGAAAACATACACTATTACCCCTTCCTNTTCTTCTGGGATAAATACGAGGCTTCAGTACGCAGTCCTGAGGTGCTGCTAACATATTCTGGTTCCAAGAAAGTGCTGCTGTTATTTTGAATAGTTTTGATACAACCAAATCAAAGTGAAGATTTGAAATAGCTTTTCTGAAAGCCCAAGCTGAAGTCATAAATTATTCTGCACCATGATTCTTTCTGATAGTAAAACCATACCTCTTTGCCTGACATTGCTGAAATGTGGAAAAGTGAAAGTTAAAAATAAAATGAAACATTTAAATCTTGACTGTTGAGAACCTCAGATAGACATCAAGGCCAGTCGATAAAGGCCCCTATCAATTAGGCTTCCACGGTTATCATCAGATTTGGTTTATTAGCAATTGCACAGGTGCAGGGTTCCGGTATTAAGATTGAGAAGGGCTAGGAAAAAATCTGGGGAAATACCATAAAATGGGAAGTGAGGGGCTGGGGAGACAAGGTCGGCTCAGTGGCAGGGCCGGGGCCATGGTGGTGCCATCACTTCATGGAATCTCCTAGGAGGAAGTATCTGCAGCTAAAGAGTTGGAAGTTTTCCCTTCTCTCTCTTTTTTTTTTAACCCCCTTTCTTTGAGTTAGAAAGTGTTGATTTCACACTGTGGTGCGTGTTTTCCGTCAGCTTCTTGGTGGGTGTATTCTATGTTAAGAAAAGGAGCACAGAATCCCGGCAGTTGTATCTTTCCCCAGCGGATGGCGGGCAGGCGGGCAGCGGCTCCGGGACGCTCTAGCGCCTGGTCTGCTCTGGCGATTGAGGCGGCCGCGGGCTTCCCGAGCCTCCAGACTGAACTGTTTGGCTACTTCCCTCCTCAGCATAACGCAGGCAGAACAATTTTTGGTTTCATAGCTGTTTGGTTGGGAAAACAAGCCTGCGGTTGCCAGTAAGGTTTAGAATTTGCCTGCCAGATCAGGGAATGTCTGTGAAGACTATTTTCCCTCTTGGGAGGCAAAACACAGATGGGGGAGTTAGGAGTCTTACAATATTTAGCTGCTACATTGATGGTAGTGATTCTGCCGCCTGGATGCTCACAGTTTCTGAAGGCCCAGCTCAGTGTCACTGCCAAGGGCCTCAGGTAGGGAAGGTGGTGGGTGGGGCTCCCCCCCACCCCACGCCCAATCCCACTCTGGTTGCTCTGGAACATTCCATGTTCTGTGGCTTATGAGGTGGGCAAGGAGGCACTGCCAAAATGCTGCCTTTTCCCTTTGACCCATGCCAGGATGAGAAGGGGCACCCGAGGGCAGGAGCTGGAGTGACTTGGGCTTCTGTGGATGAGCTATGCCATCCTGCATGTGGCCCCTGAGACCCTATAGAATAGGCGGAGGCGCTGGGCTTACCAGGTTTCCTGCCACCAGGGCACGGGTTTTGAGAAGCTGATCACTTGGTATACTCTGGACCTCACAGAAGATGAAGAAAGATGATGTGCTATTCTTGGGACAGGTCATGAGCAGGTGGGGAGAGTTTCCTTCGTGGAAAATGTACGTCTTGGAATAATCTGGGGTCATGTGAACTGGAGTAGAGTTAGACTTTTGCATCCAAGAGCAAATTCTGTGCTCCAGAGACCAAGAAAGGGGACAGACTTTCAAAACAAGCAGAGGGCATGTGGGCATCTCCTTTCTTGCCTCTCGCTGGTTCCCCAGCACACGAGATTCCCAGACTCTGGAGCCTGAAATTATGATGAGCCGCTTGAGAAATTTCTGGACTTCTGAAGGTACTTGTTGGGGGACTCTTACTCCCATTCATCTCCACCAATGCCCTCCCCATACTTTGAAATAGATACTTGAATTTTTAAAGTCAAATACTATAAAAGTATGACCAAAAGTACCATTACATAGAAACCCTAAGCAATCGGAGAAGGTAATGGCACCCCACTCCAGTACTCTTGCCTGGAATATCCCATGGACGGAGAAGTCTGATAGGCTGTAGTCCATGGGGTCGCTAAGAGTCGGACACATCTGAGCAACTTCACTTTCACTTTTCACTTTCATGCATTGGGGAAGGAAATGGCAACCCACTCCAGTGTTCTTGCCTGGAGAGTCCCACGGACAGGGGAGCCTGGTGGGCTGCCATCTATGGAGTCGCACAGAGTCAGACACGACTGAATCGGCTTAGCAGCAGCAGTAGCTAAGCAATCTAATGCTAACGGAATCCCTCATACACATCAGAAAATGATTTACTGTCCTGCCACAACGTGGCTTTCCAGAGCGATCCCAGCAAGGAATGGAGGCAGAGCCTGGTGGTATGGCCGTCCAGCCTTCCACAGCTTTACCTTCAAAGACTCCATTCTCGGTCTTGAGGCCCAGCAACTTCTAGAAGGAATTGGCCCTCAGAGACCATAAGACCGTCTCTCCATCAGACGCAGAGTGGCTCCTGCTGTCCCCGAGGCACATTCAGGACCCCGGACTCAGGGTGCTGTCCCGAGGCAGCCCTGTGTCCTGGTGCAGACGTGTGAGTCAACAGCCTTCCTGCAGCAGTAGTAATTACCTTAGTTAAATGCTGCAGGAGTGGTACTTTGGGAGCACAGAGGAGGGAGTGAATAATTGTAATTTCTGTGTGATAATGATGATAAGCCCTGCATGTGTGTGTGGGGCTTTGTGTCGTGTTTGATCTTCACCGGGAGCTCTCCAGGCTCTTGGAGGTAAGGATCCCTGCAAACTCCTCGGTATGCAATGATGAGGTAGGAAAGTAAGATCCCAGTACTCTCGTTTGCTTGAGAGAAAAAGGAAATCAGAGATAATTTTAACTCCAGAGGGAAGGTAGAGTGAACTAGAAGAGTTTCTTGGGATTATCTTAATACTCATCAATTCCATTGCAGGTAGATGATCTTATTGGTTCCATTTTCCAGATGTGGAAACTGAGGTCAGAGAATTTGAGTGGCTTCCCCCAGGCCACGCAGCTGCTGGATGGCGAGGTGAAGGTTTGCTCGTGCTTCTTTCTGATCTTGGAACATGATCCTTTGGTTACGGAGTGGCCCTGGGTATAGTCTTGGACAAGACAGCCATGGATAAGATGATGTCAGAGAGTGATGCATGCCACGAGGAAATGATGTTTGAGGTGACACAGGGAGAGGAGCACATCTGTACTTGGAGGGTGAGGGATGGCCCTCCTGAGGAAGGCAAGTTGGAAATGAGAGGTCTGCAAGACGTGGGGGCGCCAGCCAGTGCAGGTCTGGAGGAAGAGCATTCCTGGCAGGGGAGCAGCATGTGCAAATGTCCTGTGGTGGGGAAGAAGCCAGTATGTGTGGGGGACAAAGTGGAGGCCATCGAGGCTGGAGCACATGAGCTCTGGGGAGAGGGGGGTGGGTTGGAGGGCCTGGATAAACATGCCTTTGTAGACCGTGACAAGGACTATTGCCTTTCTTTTAATTTTAAGCTGCTTTTAACCAGAGAGCATGTCTTGAGAAACCCCCCTTTCCAGGTATGGGAAAATGCTCCTAGAGCCAGAATTCTGCGAGTGACTTGGACCAAGTCTCAGCAGGTTGTTTGCTGTGGCCTCAATTTTCTACCAAGAGGGATGTCCTTGTGACTAGTGTAAAACTGGGAGTCAGGAATTTCAGGAACCATGGGTATAGGAAAAGTGGCCGGTGGCGTGGGGGCCACTGTGATTCGTGACAGAGCCCTTTGGCTGCTCTTCTGGGCTTCCCAGGCGGCTCAGGGGTAAAGAATCTGCCCGCAGTGCAGGAGATGCACATCCAGTCCCTGGGTCTGGAAGATCCACTGGAGAAGGAAATGGCAACCCACTCCAGTATTCTTGCCTGGGAAATCCCATGGACAGAGGAGCCTGGTGGCTACAGTCCATGGGATCAAGAAAGAGTCAGACACAACTGAGCAACTAAAGAACCACTGGACCCAGCTGAGCCCCCACAGCTGTGGGCTTGGGCAGAGCTGCAAGTGGAAGTCTTTGGGGCTCCCTTTGATCAGGTTTGCCTAAGTCTGTGCAAGCCTCAGAGAGGCGTAAACATGCTCCATTCACTACCAGGACGTGTTAACTCCGAACTGATAGCGATCACTTCTTTGTCAGTGCTGATCTGTGGATCATCTAATAACGTGTTGAATGAGTTTGAAGATTCTTGGTGGTTATGGTTTAGGCATCTTTTCCCTTGGGTAGTACAGGTGCTATTGTTAAGCAGGACTCTGTTTAGAAATTCTAGGTAATTCCTAGATCCATAGAACCCTAGGGCTAGCAGAAACTTTTACTATCAAAGGTACCTTTATTTTCTAGGTGAAGAGACTGGGGTCTTGGGAGGGCAAGGGATTTGTTCAAGACCACACAGCGAGCCGTTGGCAGAGTCATTCTCACCTGGGCACAAAAGGCCATCCCTCAGGCAGTTCCAGACAGCTCCGGGGCCCTCTTAGCTGAAAGAAGGCACCAGCAGGGGGAAGGGCTGGTTTCCTGGTCACTTTGGGAGCTTGCTCAGCTCCCAGGGCAGTCCTAGCATGCTGCGAGTGGTCAGCAGTCTTTTACTGATGTTTTGATGGACTAACCCCTCACCTCTGCATATTGTATTTATTAGAATTTGTTGCACCTTGGTTTCAGCAAACGCAATATATAGCAAATCCACATTTCTTTCCAAATTTTCTGGAATACAGGGATTGCAAAGCCCAAGGCCTGCCTAGTATGATTTACGTCAACACCCAGGACACAACGAGGCCAGCACTCTGGTTTTGGGTTCCTGATACCTGCGCAGATAACTTGAAGGTGCCCCACAGATATTCCAGTAGGCTTGTTTTAGGGATACAAGATGCTGAGGGTTTTGGAAGAAGGTGGTCAATGCTGAAGGCAGCCTGGCCAGGGGAAGGCTGGGACTCTGCGCCAGAGTGTGTTGTCAGAAGGCACCTAGATAGGTTTTGGCCCAGCCTGGGAGTCTCTCTCCAGGGAGTTCTCCTAAACTCCACTTCAGGGTCCAGGTGGGAAATGCAGGAAGCTGGATGTGTGCCGAGTGGGTGGGGGAGAGCTGATCCCATTGCAGGGGGCCACTCAACTCTCATCAGCTGCACTTGGAAATGTGGGCTGAATTTTCCCAGGTCTTCATAGTTTTTAAGGAAAAGAGTTTAAAAACACGAGTTCTTTTCCTCCAGTGTTGGCAACTTATGAAGTTAAAAAAAATAATAACTTTTTTCAAACACAAGTGTTTCTGTGGACAGAGCAGAGCTCTGCTNGTGTGTGTGTGTGTGTGTGTGTGCATGAGTGTGTGTGTGTGTGCATGAGTGTGTGTGTGTATGACACCAATTGTCAGGGAATGGTGCTGGCTCTCATAGTCTGGGATGATCTTCACAATGGCTCCATCTTAGTGAAGCTGGGCTAAAAGGATCCAGGGCCTTGAAGAAAGATACACAGGCCAAGATACACTGCCCTTTCTGCTTTTAGGAGGGCAGTTGAAATAGAATTTTAAAATAAGTTCTGTATTTGAGGTTTAACCTTCCGCAAGGCCAAATTATGCTTTCATTCCCCTTAAAATGTACTCTTTGGCCATTATTGGTTCTTGTTTTAGAGTCAGAGAGAAATAGGGGGGTTGAAATCAACTAAAAACTTGGTTTAGTCTTGGTGCCTCCACAGGCCATCTATTACCTGGTGAGGCTGGGGCTGCTTTGGAGGAGAATCCTTCAGAGTCCAGTTTTCTGGGAAGCTGGCCTGTGGGCAGGTGTGGATTTGGGCCTGGAGGGTCCTCAAGCTCACTGCTTCCCCAGGAAGCAGCTCTGTTTAGGGTTGCAAGTTAGCAGGGCTCCAAGGCCCGTCCCCGAGAATTCACTGACACTGGTCCTAAAGGGAGGTAAGGAGTGTGATCCTTCAGTACAGTCGACAGGATGCAAGAGCCCTGCTGCCATCCTAAGCAACCCGTGGGTACAAATACAGAGCAGAGAGATTGCACAGGGTGCCAGTCATGAAGGGCATGTGGCCTGGGCCACCTCAGAGATTCAAGAGAGAGCCATGCATCCAGACTCAGGGAGAGACCCGTTGATCAGAGCAATAGGAATGAGATGCTGACCAGCGATAAGGGAGCTAATGATGGTTGCGCTCAGCACTGCACATCATTTTAGGAAAGGAAAACCAAACCCTTCTTGTGGCTCAGGAGGAGCTTCATGGAGAGGCTGGCGCTTCTTGGGGACCAGGAAGATTTTCATAAGCTGAGGCAAGGGGAAGACCAGCCAGAAGTTCTTTGCAGAAGGTGGGGACTTGCCAGCTGCATTTGGAGCTGGGGGGAGGGGCATATCCTGAGGGGCTAAGGTGACCCTTCCAGGTGGTGGGCAGGAAAGGGGGAGATGTGGGAAAACTGGAGGTGGGCTTGGTACTGGAGTGACACATAGCCTTGTTTTGTTGGGACTTGGGATGTAAGTCAGTGTGAGTGAAGGTGTGGGTCAGAGCCCAAGGTGAAGGCTGCCTGCGGGGTAAGAGTATTCACGACGAGCCGGGACACACTGCAGAAATGGGAGTGGGGAAGACCACTTGTACTACAACACTGACTTGGGGCGGTGGGCACGGGAGTAGGGAGAAAGAGGAGAACGGGACACTGCCCTTCTCTTAGTTGGGGCTCACAGTGACCTCAGAGAGGGAGGCACCCCAGTGACAGCTCTGGGGAGGGTGTCCAGGCTGCCTGGCCCGCTCTGGGGCTCAGCTATAGGTACGTTGCTCACATCTCAAGCCAGAGCCGAGAACTGTGTACAGCACGTTGGCCTTTAAAAAAATAATAAAAAAGGGATTGCCCTTTAACCTGCCCCCCTCCCCCACACACACTTTGTATTCATCTGGGTCATCCTCATTTTTCTTTTCATATGTATACAAAAGATGCACTTTGGGTTACACAAGGGGTATATGCCAATGTCGAGAGCAGGTGAGAACAATGGAACAATTAGCAGATTCATCAGTTCTTCTGCTTATACTTCAATTCCAAGAGTGAAATGTTAGTTTGTTCAACTCTCTGCTTTACGCCTTGATCACAGTGTGAAAGTGTTGACTAAGCTTAGCTTCCTGGTCGGAGGGTCGAGACCCATGGCTTTTAAACATGCTTATATGAAATCCAAACATTCATGGCCACTGGTGATCTTGAAATCAAGGCACAACTCATAAAATGAACACATAATTATCTTGTTTATTCAGGGTATAAATAGAGTTCATGCATTAAAAAATTTTTCTTCCTGATAAGGACTTCAGCCAGCATTTGGTCTTTAGATAGCCTGTCTCCCTGGCGAGCTCTCTCTCCCCCTCCCTGCCCCCTCCCTTCTTCCCTCCCTGCCCCCTCCCTACCCTNGAGAAAGCTGCCGGGGCTTCTCCGGGGTACCAGCCCCACACGCTTTGCCAGGCATGGGGTATGAGAGCCTGAAATGTAAGAGTCCCAGGACTTGAAGGTGCATTTCTAGCAGAGGCATGCCAGTCCACCCA
This sequence comes from Neotragus pygmaeus, assembly GCA_006410875.1. NCBI lineage: Eukaryota > Metazoa > Chordata > Mammalia > Artiodactyla > Bovidae > Neotragus > Neotragus pygmaeus. The sequence goes on from SJYV01018416.1 coordinate 311,920, forward strand.
CCTAGATGATGTTCTTTCAGACCATCAATAAATATGGCTTCAGTAGTCAGATGTGTATAAGAGACAGCCCTCTGTTTCCCCCTCCCCTCCATCCCTCCCTCTCTCTCCCCTGCCCTCCTTTCTCTCTTTCGCCTGCTTCCTTCCCCTCCTTTCCTCCTTCTCTTTCTCCTGCAGGAGGGGGTGACTTGAAGCTGCTGTGGCTGCCCCTGGCAGAGGCAGGGCCATGATTTCTTTCTTGGAGTCCCTCCTGTTTCCCTCACGGCTTTTGGCAGAACAGGGATGGGTGCCCAGGGCCGGCCTGGTGTGCTTGGGTACATCCTTGCCACTTCCACAAATCCAGGGAAGGGCCGTGAAGCCCACACCTGCCCTTGACAGCCCAGCGGGGGACCAGCTCCAGAGAGCAAGGTTGCCTGTGAATGAAACCTTCCCAGATTCTCCTTGGTGGGGGTCGGTGGGGCACAGTTTATGCTCAGAATGACTCCTTACTTCTAAGTCTGTCACTTTCATCTTGCACACACCTCCTTTTCCAATTTTTACCATACCGAGTACCACATACTCCTAGACTTAATATTTTTTCGACACACTTCTTTTAATTAAATATATTTAGCTCTGTCCTAAATAATAATCTCTATGAAATCTCTGGTCTAATGTGTCCATTATATGTTTTCTCATATCAAATAATAAAATAATTATTTAAGTATTAATTGTTTTTGAAAGAGAAGGGTTTTTGTTGTTGTTGTTGTTATCACTTAAAATCATCTTGCGCGTCGGCAAGCAAGCCTCTCCAGCAAGTCGCCCTGTTGGAAGGTTTACACCCAGCCACGTTCCTAGGATTTAGTTCAAGTTACTCCATGAAGCCACTGCCCTCCCAGTTCCCAGCCCTTCCAGCAAGTCCTCCTGACTCCTCTTTCTCATGACTATGCCTTCAGAATCCCTGATTGTCATTTACACATGTGCTGGTCACATCTGACAATGTTGTGAGCACTTGTTGGGCCACGCTTTCTGACTTTTTGAAGGCCAGAGTCTCATCAATTGAGCTAGCTGTCTTCCAGTTTGTCAGTTTAGTCTGTTTATCTGTGGATGTGTATATCTCTCTACCTATCCATCCATCCTATCCACTGTCCCTCTCTATATCTGTGTAAATCTGTCACCTGTGATCTCTCAACTGATCCATTCATCTATCTATCCACTTATCTTCTAATCTACCTCCCACTTTCTTGCATCCTCCTTGATGAATCAGGCACTAATTTAGGCCCTGGGAATATAGCAGAGAGCAAAACAAAGTCCCTGCCTTCATGAAGCTGATAATCTAGTTGGAGAAAGCAGACAATAAATCAATAGATGAAGAAACCAGAAGCTGATCTCTAGGGACATGTGCCACACAGAGTACTGAAACAGGGGGATATGAAGCAAAGAGACCAGGACAAGCTGAGGCTGAGGGATCAGGGAGGGCCCCTCTGGGATGGCGACATTGGGTCCAGGCTCTGAAGGGCAAGGAAGAGCCCTGCCAAGATGGGGCAACACCTGGACAGAGGGCAGAGCTCATGTAAAGGCTGTGAAGCAGGGCAGGCTTGGTGACTGAGGGGCAGGGAGGAAATTCAGATAGAAGGAAGCAACCGTAGTTGATTCCAACTTTGATAAGTTTTTCATTTCTCACTTCCTAGGGGCTATAGTCCCTTTTCTATGTCCCTCAGCTCTGAAAGCCCTCATGTCAAATCCTTTATGCTGGGAGCTTTGGAAGCAGGGCTGTGTTGTCCCCTGCAGGCTTGGAGGGCTGGAGGGAAGAACACCATGATGAGGCGCCCGCTGACATGCTAATATTTCATTTTAATCTTGAGTGCCAGGTTACTTTCCAAATGAAGTGTCTCAGGCAAAGCTCTAACTTACATGAAATAAAAGAGTTTAATGCTAATTAAATATCATCTGACTACTGAAGCCATATTTATTGATGGTCTGAAAGAACATCATCTAGGTGGGTGGACTGGCATGCCTCTGCTAGAAATGCACCTTCAAGTCCTGGGACTCTTACATTTCAGGCTCTCATACCCCATGCCTGGCAAAGCGTGTGGGGCTGGTACCCCGGAGAAGCCCCGGCAGCTTTCTTTGCTGGGTACAGAGATCAGTCCCTTTAATGTGGATTTGGTTCAGGAGGTCTGGGGCCGGGGGGCCAAGCTGCTCGTTTTTAACCAGGTCCCAGGAAGTGCTAATGATGCTGGTCCAGCTGCACGGTGAGTAGGAGGGTCTAGAACAGACCAGGGCGAGCTGGCTCTTACCCAGGCTCCTGCACCACTGCTTACAGGCAGTGACACCCCTATGGGCAGTCTCGCCACCCTACCCCACCCCATCTCTCCCTCCTCCTATCTTTAGCCGAGACCTTCCTCATCCTCCTTCCTGTCCCAGTCTCCTTGTCACCGTCCCCAGGGTAAGAATGGGGTGATTTCTTCTGGTGGTTAAAGTCATCATGCAGGGCCTGGCCCAATTTTCCACCGTTTGCTTAGTCTTTGGTTGTCTGATCTTTGCTCCTGATTGTCTCACTCAGACTTGTAAGGGTTTGGGGCAGCTCGAGGGCAGAGCCTCTGTTCCAGTCGCCTGCTTCGGTGCCTCTGAGATTGGCTTATTCTTCTCTGGATGGCAGGGAGAAGTGTGTACTTCCTGATCCTCTGCAAACAGGGACTCACATAGGGCAGAAATGGCTTCAGCAGCCACGTGTTGGTTGAGCTTGGTGGACGAGGCCTCAAACATGAGGTCACATTCTCCTGTCTGCCTTCCAGCTTCACTTAGGGGAGGCTTCTCTGGATTGTGTCTTCCTGCTTCTCTCATCAGCAGCCTTTGAATGCTGGGTGTAGACTCAGTTCAGTTCAGTTCAGTTCAGTTGCTCAGTCATGTCCGACTCTTTGCGACCCCATGAATCGCAGCATACCAGGCCTCCCTGTCCATCACCATCTCCTGGAGCTCACTCAGACTCATGTCCATCGAGTCAGTGATGCCATCCAGCCATCTCATCCTCTGTCGTCCCCNGGCTCTTTAAATATTGAAATGCCTGGAAAAACAAAACAAAATAAAATAAAACGCAGGCTGTCAAAGAGATAAGAACAACAACAAAAATGTTGGTATCTTTTAGAATTTGTCTTCCAAGTGGTAAAAGTATATAATTAATAGGAGAATTTTCCTCCAGATGTGGCTATACTATAATAGAGCCTTATAAATGCTACAGAAAGAAAAATTGCTTGGAACGAAGGCTTCCTCAATGAGAGCACACCTGGGTCTGACAAAGATTGCATTTAGGGACTGCTGTGCTATCACAACGCAGAGAAAGACCAAGTCTCTGGGAGCAGCTGGAGAGAAAGCCCCGGCAAATCTGCATGCAAATAGCAGCACATTGTTAACTTAATCAGATGCCGAGGAAAAGATGTGCCAGAACCGCGAGGATGGTCTACACTCACCGAGGGAGAGCGGCCTGGGCTGCCGCGGGCCTGGGCGAGGGTGGGCCTAAAGCAAGGTGCAGCCCGCCGGCCCAGCCCACCCGCCGCCGGCCGCCGGCCCGTTTNCAGATGCCGAGGAAAAGATGTGCCAGAACCGCGAGGATGGTCTACACTCACCGAGGGAGAGCGGCCTGGGCTGCCGCGGGCCTGGGCGAGGGTGGGCCTAAAGCAAGGTGCAGCCCGCCGGCCCAGCCCACCCGCCGCCGGCCGCCGGCCCGTTTGCCCTGGCCTGCAGTCAATTTATCACAGAATGCTTGAGTCGCTCTTTGAAAAGACAGAAATGATGGAGTATATTTCCATTGGAAGGAAGCTTTTATTTTTTATGGTGATATAGGTATGGGCATTATTTCGCCTGACTCCATAACTCCAATTAAAAAGATATTTCTGCTTAAATATCTGGGTGCATAAAGATGTAAAATACTGTCCTTGAGTGTATAAAGAAAAAGATCTTTTCGCTTGAAAAAACAAATGCTCTCTCTAGAGTGAAGTGCTGAGTGTGTATTGTACCTTAAGAAGTGGAGACACCTGTTATTTACGTTTTATATTAATATTAATAGACATATTTATATATCTTTAAAATCTCCATCTTTCAGTCTAGCACCGTAAAAAATAAAAAGTCATACTATTTATCACCCACAGCTTAATAGTGCCTCAGTTGTTTACTGCCGTCGCACTAATTGCTCTGTGCTAATGTGTTTCTCTGTGATATCCAGTAGTGCTAAGAGAACAGAGATCCATAACCAATTAAATATAGTGTTTTTTATGTTAAAAATATATCTGGTGAGACTAGAAGGAAACAGAAGCCGCCCTTAAGAAAGGCACGTTGGCACCGGCTCGGGGCCCAGCAGAAGGTGCCCGCGTTGCTGCTTTTGCGTAAAGACAAAGGGGGATCATTTTTTTGGCAAGAAAACAAACCCGAGGAAAACACAGCAAACTGAGGGTTTCCTTCTTTCCCCCTCCTGCAACTCCTGGAGCTGCTTCTGGGCTGTCTCTTCCAGTGAGGGAGAGTTTGTCCCGGGGGGAGAAAGGGGGAGCGGGCAGGCGCGGGGCTGGTCCCGGGTCGTTCTGGGGCCTGGTGCCCGCTGCCCGCGAGCCGGAAGGGCGCCGGGTCTGGCGCAGGCAGCCCGGGCAGAGGGCTCACCGGGGAGCGTCTCTTGTCGGTTCCAGACCGAGCGAAGCGCCTCGGAGTTGGGGCCGCGCGGGCTGGGCGGGAGGAAGGTGAGAGGAAACAGGACGGATCAGCGGTCTTCGTTCCTAACAGTTTCCAAAGAAGGTGGGAGTGACAAAGGGACGCCGGAGGCCGCCGCCGCCGCCGCCGGGCCCGCGCTGTTTCCTGGCGAAATCACTCGTCGGGGACGGAAAGCGGCCACAGGGCAGCCCGCCGCCCGTGTTCGTTGGCGGCGCGCCGGGCGGTGCGGCAGCCCGGGGCCCAGCGCTGCCCCCGCCGGCCCGCCGCCTGCCAGCCGGCCGGGCCCCGCCGAGCGCCGCACTTCACCTTACGGAGGGGAGATAATGAGATCAATTAGAGGCGCCGTCACTGCGCCGAGACAGCTGCTGGCGCATAGTAATCACCGGCGGGCCGGTGCGCGGGGGCGCCCCGCTACCGCTACCCGCGCAGGGCACCCGCGCGCGCGGGCCGCCCGGGCCCACCCTCGGGCTCCAGCCCCGCCGGGGCTTGCAACCTGCTCGCCTCCCCTGCGAGGAACTCACCCCCGAACTGCCCCGCGCTGCCAGCCCACCCGTGGGAGGGTCTTGGACCTGCCCTGGCGCACATGCATGTGTGCCTGAGTGTGAGGGCACCTGTGGGTGGGTGTCCATGCGTGAGTGTGCNTCGCCTCCCCTGCGAGGAACTCACCCCCGAACTGCCCCGCGCTGCCAGCCCACCCGTGGGAGGGTCTTGGACCTGCCCTGGCGCACATGCATGTGTGCCTGAGTGTGAGGGCACCTGTGGGTGGGTGTCCATGCGTGAGTGTGCCCTGAAGATGTGTGTAAGTGTGAGACTGTGAGCTTGAACGTGTGGGCGTGGGCCTGTATATCCGAGGTGTGAGTCAATGAATGTGTGTGAGTGTGTATGACTGTTTCCATCATGTGTGTATGTGAATGGGTGTATTCCAGTGCTAATGATAGTGTGGGTGTACATGTACGTATATGTGAGAACTGTCTGCACACGCACGAGTGTATGTGATAAGCATGTGTGTCCATGTGTGGTGGTGGTTGTTCAGTTGCTCAGTCATGTCTGACTCTCTGTGACCCTATGAACTGCAGAACTCCAGGCTTCCCTGTTCTTCACTATGTTCCAGAGTTTGCTGAAACTCATGTCCATTGAGTCATTGATGCCATCCAACCATCTCATCCTCTGTTGTCCCCTTCTCCTGCCCTCAGTCTTTTCCAGCATCAGGGTCTTTTCCAATGAATCCGCTCTGCATCAGACTGCCAAAGCATTGGAACTTCAGTTTCAGCATCAGTCCTTCCAGTGATTTCCTTTAGTACTGACTGGTTTGATTGCCTGCTGTCCAAGGGACTCTCAAGTCTTCCATGTGTGGATACATGTTTATTTGCACATGAATATGGTTCTGTGTGCACATATACTTGTGTGTGTGCTTGAGAATTGTGCATGTAGATAGCCTATGTGAGAGCTGAATGTATGTGTCTGTGTGAGTGATGAGTGTGGGTAATTAGAGCATGCATGTGGGTGTATGTGAAGTGAAGTGAAGTAAAAGTCGCTCAGTCGTGTCCAGCTCTTTTCGCCCCCTGGACTGTAGCCTGCCAGGAATTCTCCAGACGAGAATAGTGGAGTGGGTAGCCATTCCCTTCTCCAGGGGATCTTCCCAACCCAGGGATCANAAGTGAAGTGAAGTAAAAGTCGCTCAGTCGTGTCCAGCTCTTTTCGCCCCCTGGACTGTAGCCTGCCAGGAATTCTCCAGACGAGAATAGTGGAGTGGGTAGCCATTCCCTTCTCCAGGGGATCTTCCCAACCCAGGGATCAAACCAGGTCTCCTGCATTGCAGGCAGATTCTTTACCAGCTGAGCTACCAGTATATGCAGGAGCATACATGTGTGTGTGACTCCACTGGAGTGTGGACTTGTGTCCTGAGGGCTGGGGGTGGGCACTGTGGCCCCTCCTTCAGTTCCTTGCCCTCCAGTTCAGGTCCTTGGATGCCTAGGTTTCCTTGTGGGCCAGTGATCCTGAGAAAGTGTCACATGCCGTGTGTCTGTGGTCCACACCTGGCATTCCCCCACCATGCATGTGTGCTTAATCATGTCTGACTATAGCCTGCCAGTCTCCTCTGTCTGTGGAATTCTCCAGGCAAGAAACCTGGAGTGAATAGGCCTTCCCTTCTTGAGGTGATCTTCCCGACCCAGGGATGGAACCTGGGTCTCCTGCATTGCAGATGGATTCTTTACCATCTTAGCCACCAGGGAAGCCCTTCCCCACGATAGGCACCTATATATTGATGATGTCGGTGGCTCCCCATGTCCTAACCTCCATCTGTATGTCTTCCCCACCATGGATTTGTGTGTGTAGACACCACCCCGCTTGGTCCCTTCAGAAGGGCCTCGTTCCAGAGGCAAAGGGGTCAGGACATGTGTGCCTCCCCACCTGAATCCCCCGTGACTGCAGACCAGATACTCATCTACCCAGGTGCCCCAGCCCCATTTCGGCGCAGCCCATAGCGAGCACTTATTGGATGCTCTTGAAGTTAGTTAGCTATCAAAGGAGGCTGGGTCAGACAAATTCTCAGTTTAGAAAACAGAATGGGTGAGGGCCCTGAGAAGGGCGGGAGAGAGATGTCACCCCGGGGATAGCTCACTGGAGCCTTTGCATTTGTTTTCCTTTCTGGGACGCTCTTCCTTTGGTTCTTCCTGTGGCTTTCAGCTCAACCGTCCTCTTCCCAGAAAAGTCCCCCTGGCCGCTCTGCCCATCCCGGATCCCCTTCAGCTGTTCTCTCTTCTCGTTTTGTGTCCTCTTCTTTCTTGCTTCCTGCTGAAATTGCCACCTCACCTGCTTCCTTGGCTATGGCCAGCTTCCCTGTTAGAGCCCTTGCTCCCTGGGGCCAGGCCTTGCTGGCATCTTCGCTGCTGCATCGGCACCTGGTGTAGTGGCTGGTACTCAGTGAGTGCTGGGGGAACAGGCATCTGCTACCTGGTCCTTCCTGGGGTCCTGGGGGAGTCAGCCTTGTGGACTGGAGTCCACAGCTGGCTTGAGATAGAGGCTCTGGAAGCTTTACCAAGAGACCTGGCATGGTCCAGCACTGCAGGACCTGACATGATCCACTGGAGCAAGATGTGAGGGAGATGAAGTGGTACCTGCAGGGGACAGGCTCAGTCCCTGTATGGAGCCTCAGTCCCTGTATGGAGCCACAGCCCCTGCAGTCTCAGGAAGTGGCCAGAGTCCTGGCAGGTCCTTGTTTGGGCCTCAGTTATAGAACAGGTTGTGTGGGTGGATAGGTGCTCTTGGCCAACCTGCTTCAAATACCTTCTCAGAGGGCCAGAAGACCCCTGAAGTCCGACTTCAGCTCTGCCTCCAGCCTTGATGTGCCCTTGAACAAGGGGTTTGACCTTGCTGTGCTTCGATCTCATCTTTTTAAAAAATCTAATGTTTATCTTTAGTTTTGGAAACACCCCGTGGTATATGGGATCTCAGTTTCCTGACCAGGGACTGAACCTATGCCCCCTGCATTGGGAATGCGGTGTCTTCACCGCTGAACAGCCAGGAAAGGCCCTGATCTCAACTTTGGGACGGCCTGAGAGTGCCTTCCTTGCGCTAAGAGGGCATCGGCTCTGGGCGGGGGCCTCTAATAAAGAACAGAGCAGTGTTTCCCGAGCCCACTGTGCTCCTCACCTGGACACCCTTCTGACATATTTCTGTCTTCTGACTCTCCTGACACGATGCTCTGAGCACCAAATCAGGGCAGGTTGGCTCCTGAGATGGTAGGAACCTCCTGACTCCCTTTGGAAGCCCCCCTTCAGATTCAGTACCATCCCCACCACGTCCTTGCCCTGTTCCTTCCTCTTCTACATTGCTCAGCCTCGGTCCCTTCTGTTCTCAGTGAGCAGCCAATAAAGTGGGGCATGGAGGGCAGCTGAGAAAGGCCCGACTGACACGTTTCTGATGGAAAGAAAAGAAGGTCGTCTCCTAAAATGATCGGAACAGCCTGTCTCTGCTCTGTATCTCCCCCAGAGGGCAGGGGGCAGAGTTCCTCTTCTAAGTGGTCTTTCCAACTGCCCTGACTCCCAAGGACCTGCTGTGTGTGAAATGCTGTGCCAGGTGCTTTGGGTCCTTGTCTCATTGACTCCAAGTGATCTGGTCCGGTCTCCGGATTTGAGTCCTGGGGGTGAGGAGTGTGGGCAGAGGGTCATGCCTCTAGCCCTGTCAAATGCCTGGCTGCTAGGGAGGATCAGTTGGAAATAATGTATGTGCAGTTACTTTGAAAATCTCCTGTAAATATGATTTGAGACATTAGGACCGTTGATTTTCTTTTTCTTTCCCAAACATGAGCTATTTTGGAGTTTATGTGTCCTTTCGGCTGGAGCCTATGCAAAGCTATTGTGGAAGGGTATGAATAAAACGTCCCCACTCCTCTGGTCTAGCTGGTCATGGGTCTCCCTATTAAATATCCCCAGTGTGGGGAGCCCCAGGCCAGGACTCGGTAGCCCGAGCCATGTCCTGTGTGACATTATTGCCGTGATGTGGGTCTCGATCCTCCTCCAGACAGTGATGGCCCCATGTCTGGCAAAATGGATTTCTGGCCTCTGCTTTCTCCATGGAGCCCTCTCCAGCCTGAACAGGTCATGGGACCCTTGAATGTAATGAAATAAATGTGTTAAGTACTTTCTATGGAGTTAATTCTTGTTTGAATGAAATGGAAGGAGGGTGGCAGGGACACGGCCAGGAGCTGTAATGTCTGGAAAAGGTGAAGGGTGGAGAGGTTTTGGGGTGAGGACCAGAAAAGAGGGATTTGGGAGGAGAGGGGATAGGGCTGGGGGCTGAGCACAAGAGGCTGGGGGAGCCAGGCTGGCTGCCCAGGGGCTGGGCAGGGTGAGTGCAGGGCAGAGAGGCCCCCAGGTGGGGCTGTCATTACAGGGGCCACAGTGGACTCTGCACAGGGCAGGGGTAAGTCAAACGATACTGGATTCGACTTCACCAAGCTGTGCAGCCGGCCTGGGCTAATGGTGCTTGTTGGTGACTGCGGTTGCTGCTGCTGAGTCGCTTCAGTCGTGTCCAACTCTGTGTGACCCCATAGACGGCAGCCCACCAGGCTTCCCCGTCCCTGGGATTCTCCAGGCAAGAACACTGGAGTGGGTTGCCGTTTCCTTCTCCAAGGCATGAAAGTGAAAAGTGAAAATGAAGTCGCTCAGTCGTGTCTGACTCTTTGCGACCCCATGGGCTGCAGCCCACCAGGCTGCTCCGCCCATGGGATTTTCCAGGCAAGAGTACTGGAGTGGGGTGCCATCGCCTTCTCCGGTTGGTGACTGAGCACCTTGCTAAGCACCTCCTTGCCCCACAGCTTTCTACACCACAGCAGCCCCGAGGGAGGATTTAAGGATGGTGTCCTGTGGATGTGAGAGCTCAGACTAGAGGTCACCGAGCTGGTCAGTGGTGGGGCGGGGCCTTCAGAGCGTGGCCCAGTGTCTTGAACGGGCCGCTCTCTGCGTTCCCCACCTTGGGCAGCTCCAGCAGGGGGCTGTGCCGAAGATCCACCAAATAGAAGTAAACACAAAATGTCGCCTCAAGTCTAGGGGCATTCTTTGGGGAGGTTTCCCACCCCCCTCTCCCCAAAAAACAGATTCTTAATTTTGCCAGCAGTCAGCCTTTGTCCTGTCTTTTCGTGGCCCAGTTAGGCAATCGTGCCCCTGATTAGTCAGCCCAAGGTCCTGCTTGTTGCCTGTAGAAATTCACACATGGGATTGAGCATTGGCAGGAAACTCTGTCCATGACGTCGGAGGTGCATGTAAGCGTTGGAGATAGGCCCACCCTGTGAAGTGTGGCCTAGATGCTAGATGCTGTTACCACCCCGGGCGGGCCCGTCCATCCCCACAAGAGCCTGGTGACTCGGCCCTAAGAAGCTTCGAGGCCAAATGAGTCTGAGTTACGAGTGGCCAAAAAGAGGTGAGACACTGAAGAGTCATAAATATTAATTTTTTTTAGCACTCTATAATTCAAAAGTGACTCAACTGATTTGTCTCAAACTCTGCAGGGAAACTCAGCTGTGGCCTCAGATGTGAGCACTCTCAGACCAGAAGGAGTCCTCTGTCCTCAGATGTTTTGCCTTAAGGCACTGGGGGCGAGCGTCTCAGCCCTTTGCTCCCCTTGGAAGTGCAGCTTCCTGAAGGCGGGGCTGGGCTGTCTTCCAGAAGGCTCACATCTGACTGGTTCTCAGCAGGGACCTGTCCTGTGGCCACCCAGGTGCCTGACATGTGTTTCTACATCACAGACACCAGTCGGGTCTCCACTGTGAGCCCATTTCTCTTGATTAGATCAGTGCTTATTTGCACTTGCCAACGCACCTGTTACAAGGTTAGGGACTGGATGGCAGGTGAGGTCTTTGCTTCAATTTTGGGCAGGGAGAAGTGTCGGGGGTCAGGGGATGGTGGGCGGAGGGGGGGACAGAGGATTTATAGCCAACAAATACACGAGCAGGAGAAGAGAGGGTGGTGTGACAGGGAGGGATGCCTGATTCAATGGGGCAAGTCTTGGGAGACCTCCCTGAGGAAGTGACCTTTGATGGGAGACTTGCAGAATAAGATGAAGCCAGGCAAGCAGACAGAGGGGAGCCCTTAGGGATCCAGGTCTTGTGGTGGCAACAGGGCTGGCATGCTGGAGGAGCTGGGCCGGAGCATCAGGGCCAGGGAAGAGAGATGCAGTGAGATGAGGCCACGATGGAGGGTGGTCCAGCTCATGTGGGCTTTGCAGGCTGAGGCAAGGGACTGATTCCCAGGGCAAAGGGAAGCCTTGAAGGGTTTGGGCAGGGGAGCCTCCTGATGTGATTTATGTTGTAAATAGCCTGTGATGGGGATGAACGGGGACTGAGTGAGAGACGATGATGGATGATAGGGGGACAGGAGAGGGGTAGAAGCTGTCAAGGTCTGTAGGGACAGACTGACCTGATGGTACCCAGGCCCTTTTATTCCATCTCTGGGTCCCTCACCCCTGTCCAGATATCTTTAATGTATCAAAGCATTGCTAAATAAACTCCCATAAAGTTTACCACAGGGACAACCAGCATATATTTCTTTTTTTTTCCAGCATATATTTCTTATTGAAATTCTTTTGTTGAAAAAGAGCAAACAGGGAGAGGAGAATGCTTTTTCTACCCCTGGTTTAGATTTCATCAGAATGGCCGGGTGAGACATTTTGAGTAAAGCTGACCTTCTTCTGTTCTCACTGGCTGGTTTGTTATTCTCTGCCCCCTGCCCCCCACCCAAGTTGTGTCCACCCCCTGCCACTGGCCAGCAAGGGGACCTCATGCTCCTGTCTCACTTCCCATGTCAGGGCTACCAACAGTTATTAAAGGAAAGTTGTCCGATTTGGACTGATTATAAAACACATCGGCTTTGTTGACTGCGCGCCACGTAATTCCTTCAGCAGCGTGTGTGCAAAGCTCTTCTTCTATGGTTTGGCCAAATTCCTGCAACTGCAGTAGTCCAGTGTTAGCCATTCATTTCCTGTAAGACATTTGGGTGGAAAAATCTACAAAACAATAATAGATCAATACATTTAAATTAGAACTTTCAAAAATTCAATAATGGTATTTACAAATTAATAAAGCACTGTAAAGAAAATATCTGCACTTCTTTATTTGGGGATACAGTTAATTTTTTCATTGATTAAGCATTCTTTTGGTGGATGGGATGTGGGCAGGGAATTTGTTTTTTCTAAGAAGGAAGTCCTGTGTGGAAGCTAGCTCATCCATGTTTCCGGACCCCCACATAAGTTACTAATGCATCACGTAGATAGAAATCAGTGAGCGGCTAGAGGAGGAAGTGTACCTGGTTGGGCGGGAACTGTGGCAGAGGTGGGAACACAGAGGTGGGAATGCTCCGGGTCACGTGCAGTCTGAGTGGTGATGTAGGGGATGGATGTAATGACAAGTGCAAGACCCTCTGACTTCAGAACGTATGAGTGCTCACTGTGGTAAGGAAATCTGGTATCGGAGATCATCATTTACCAAGCAAAATCAGGGAGCCATTCTTCTTTGTTCAAAAGAATTCCCCATGGAAATCCTCAAAATTAGCTAACTTACTCTTGTACATCTGGAATAAAACGTGGTATTTTTTCCCCCTAAAAATAATGACTGCGACTCAAGTTTTCAGGACTGTACTTGGCGCATCAAACAAGGAAAAGCCCCTCCTGGCTCGAGCCTAGGGTGTACCTGCTTGGGGTGTGAATAACCAGAGGGGACTTGGAGGAGGCAGCGGTAGCCCTCTGGCCGCTGTGGCGGCTGGACAAGGGCACGGCCTCAGCCACGGGCTCTCCTGCAGCCCTCGTGCGCACGGCCACTCACGCATACATCTCCATTTTATTCTTTTCCCCCTACTCATCTTTCTTTCCCAAAATGTTGACTGAGTAGCTGGGGGACCACCAGACTGCTGTGCATGTCTGGCGGGGAACAGGGGACGAGGCTAAACACTTCTCATCCTAGTGGACAACATGAGGTGGATCCCAGCCCTTTTTCTACCAGATGGCCTCAGGGACTAGGCTCTGCCTTGGGCTCCAGGGGGTCTTCAATCATGGATGGAGGTCCTGATGCCAGGGGACCAGCATGTACATGGAACCCACAAAATCGAAGTGGAGCATAAAGGCCAAAAGGCTGTCCACAGCTGGAGCCTTAGAATGGAGGGGCAGAGATGGTGTTTAGAAAAGGGGTGCCCTCCAGCTGGAGTTGGGAGAAGGCGGGAAGGGCCTTGCAGGGCCAGAAAGAGCCAAGAGGGACAGTGGGAGGGAAGACAGTGGGTTTGTAGACAGTGTTTCCCAGAAGCTGAGGGAAACAGTGGCACTGTGGGTGGGTGTCGTAGTGGAAGGGGAACCCGTAGAGCCAGGGGCAACCTGTCTCGGGCATCACCTGTCTTAGGAAGCAGTGCCAGTCCTGGGGAGAAGGCAGTCTCCTGCTGGGCACCCTGACGGATGCCCTGTGACCAGGTGACTTGGCCGTTGCCCTGGTTACGATGCTGATCCTCGCTGGTCCTGCGTCTGTTGCGTTGACATCGTTACTCTCCCAACTCCACTGCCTGCCGTGGTGGTGGCTCCTTGTTACCTGCAAGATAGCGTTCTGCCATCTGAACTTGGTATTCGAGGCCATCTCTGCCCCTGCTTATGTCCTCATGCTTCTCACAGAGCCTTCGCAGCAAGCTGCCCCCTCCCTGGGAATGAGCACACCCCACACTGCGTACCCTCACCCCCGGGCTTATATCACTCCTTCTGCCGGCATTCTCCCCACTCCTCTTGTCAGACTCCATTGCTCGGGCCCGGAGGCAGTTCTGCCTCCACCGTGAGCCTGCGGTCGTCTGACTCTGGGCCTCTGTGTTGTCACTCTGTTTCTCCAGCTGGTAGAGCCTGGGCCCTAGGCAGCACTGTGTGCTCAGTGGGCCCCCGGTGGGCTCGCCCTACCAAAAGGCAGTCCCCAGTCACTGCGCCAGCAGATGGTGGCCACAAACCTCATAGCATTGGCCCTCTGTCCCACTCCTCTCTTGGACTTTGATTAAAACATGGCCAACGTATTTTGTTGTCAGCTGGTGTGACATTCAAGGCCCGCTGCTACCAGATCCCATCCTGCCTTCCCAGCTTCAGCTCCCTCCACTGTCTCCTCTTTTGTCCCCATTCTTCAGATACACCTGGCCCCTGAATGCCTCTGTATATGCTATTTCCTTGTCTTGGAAAGCCAGCCACTTCACCTCCCCCCACCCCAGAAAACTCCTATTCATCCTCCAAGACCTAGCTGAAAAGTCACCTGACTGCAGGCACTGGGATGGTGTTAGCCCCTATTTCAGCTGAGCCTTTGGGTTGCTGTAAACCCATGACTAGACTAGAATCTGTATACAAATGCCTCTCCTGTTCCCGTCTCTGCAGATACATAGTAGGTCCTTAGCCAGCATTAATATTGGTAGACACTCTGAGAGATACCTGGCACACAGCCAGGGCAATAGGTACTGGGTATTTATTTTGAGACTCTTGGGAGCAGTTTTTGATGGAAGCAACTTGGAAATTCGTCATCTTTTGTCTCACTGAACACTTCTGTCAGAGTGGAACAGAGTCAAGAGCTTGTCTGCGGGTCAGTGGCATGTACAGCAGGGAACTTCTTCCGGGGACTCATCTGAAGTCACACTCTATCAACAGTTTTTAAGAGAGCATGTCAACATGTGTGTGTTAAGATTCTGATAAAGAGATGTTAGAGGCAGCAGTGTGCCAGCAGGAGCCAGTCTGGTACGTGATTGAAGCGTCAGTGGAGACACAGACCCGCACCCACTCATGGCGCAAGGCCGCCCTCACTTGTACGTCCCTAGGCTCTGTGGTCAGACCTTGCCTAATGGTAGCAAGGGAAGCCTGAATGGGACCGGGATACAGGAGAAAGCAGATGCTGCTGAAGGGAACAGCCCGGTGCCCGGGACAGGACCCCTGCTGGCCACAGCCAAACTGGACCCATGCTCCGCATAGCGGAGGCTGAGGGCCCCAGCCTCTGGGTGCTGCACGCTGAGCCCAGAAGACCCCCTTTATCGAGGCTGGTGGTAGGGAAGTGCTTGAGAGAGCCTGTTCCCTGCCCTCCGTGGCTGATGGCAGTGAGGCACCCACTGCTTTTTTCCAAGCCATTTATTGCCACTTACCACAGGCTTGGTTTACATCTGCTGCTGAGAGCAGAGTGATCCCAATTTGGAAGCCGTGGAGGCCGTTTTTCACCCACACTGACATAAGCCATGACTCTCGAAGCTGATGACACACTCCAGATAAGGTCAAATGCTCACAGAAAGGGACATTTGTTGCCTCTGTTGCTTAATCCCTGATTGCAAAGAAGCTGCAGACACTAATGGCTGCTGGGATGTGCCATCTTTGTCCCTGGGGGCCTGGCTCCAGGGCCCAGGCCTCCCCACCTTACACTCACATGGACACTATTCATCGCCTGCTCGGGACTCCAGCTAGAGGCCTCACAGACCCAGCCTTGAGGAGGTTTTGGGTCTGGAGGAAACTGGTTGGGGGGAACCAGGCACTGGCTGGGTGTGAGCAGGGGCTCAGTAGGCTGCACCCCTGTGGGGTCCCCTTCCCTCTTCCCAGTTCTCCCCGACCTGTGGCTGTCAGGATTCAAGGCCGGTGAGTCTGTGACAGCGCTGATTCGGCCAGGAAGCAGGTGCTGTGGGAAAGAGAAGGTGGGGGAGTGAGGACAGGGAAGCGGTCGTAAAATTCTGGGGGAGTGAATCAGAGCACACCATGGCACCTTTTGTTCAACTCAAGGGAAGACACATGAGCCAACAGACCACCTCTGCGAGGTTTGGGGGTGAGAGACATCAGGTCAAGGCTCCCTATGATTGTGGGTGCTCAGTGGGGTCAGAGAGCCCTCCTAGGAGTGCTCAGCAAAGTCTTGCTGGGGTTCCTGGTCCTCCAGCCATCTTGTCCCCCTGTGATGTGGTGTCTACTGCCCAGGCCCACAGGGTCCGCTGATGGAGAAACTGCATTCCGCAGCATCTGGCGTCCAGCGTCCATGACCTCTGGCTGGTGCAGGTCCTGGTGGGGTGGGTGCAGTCCCTGATGCCCTGTTCCCGCTCTCCATCCGTGGTGGGGCTGCTGCAGCTCCTTCAGTCTGGGGAAGAAGCCAGCTAAGGGGTCTGAGCCCTCAAGGTGTGTGCTTGCGTGTGAGGGCGCTGGGGAGAGCTGAGGGTGTTGCTCTTCAGAGGCCAGCTCCTTCGAACAGAGTCCTGAGCTTTCAGGGCTGTTCCAGTGGAATGGAAGGTAGTCCATAGTGGCCAATGGGATGACAGAGATTCCCTAATGGGTTTCCCCACATTCCAGGATTGAAAGCCTGCACTGGGCCCTCCTAGGCCTCCTTAGGAAGGCTTAGTGATGCCCTGCAGATGTCCACTTCCTGGAAGTCTCCCCTTGAGGGGACATGGCCCCTTGAGGAGGTGTGAGGGCTTGGTGGAGTGGTGCTAGGAGATGGAGGGAGTCCCCTCTCTTCACGCGCTGGGCTCTACTACATGAGCCAAGAACTCAGGACTGCATGGGGATCCTGTTTCCCTTCCTCTGGTGTGGGACCACCTGGCCTGCACTCACTTTGATGTACTCTGTGTACCCAGCTTTACCACCTCCGGGTAGAGGGTTGGTTTGTGCAGTGATTCCACTCACAGGGACTTTTTGGAAGGCCACCCATGTGGCTGTTGACGCTCTGGTGTGTGGAACCTTTTGGGAAGGGCTGCCTTGGAGGGTGAATACCTGCTCTAGGGGTGACTGCAGGGTCCCTGTTGGATTTGGGTGTCTTGGATGGGGTCCTGCCTCTCCTCTACTCTGGGCATAATATCTTTGGAAAGAAAATTACTTTTGTCCCAAGATGTGTGCTTCCCACTGGTGTTTTTTTTTATTTCATCCACACTCCCCACTTCAGAAATCTCTTACCTGTCTTACAGATCAAATGCGTAACGACTTGGCCCTGGTGGCTGTATTATGGTGAAATTCATCAGGGACTGGCTCTCTGCCTTTTTCACCAGTGTGGGTGTTCTAGACTGGGTTAAGCCAGGCAAAAGACTGGACCACTGAAGGTGCTGGCTTGTAAATGTCTTGTGGGTAAATGATGGTGCCCTTGGCTTCTGAGTTCCAGTGGATTCTCTCCCTGCTCTTGTTCTTCAGTTGCTCAGTCGTGTCCGACTCTTTGCAACCCCATGGACTACAGCACGTCGGGTTTCCTGTCCTTCACTATCTCCTAGAGTTTGCTCAAACTCATGTGTGTTGAGTCAATAATGCCATCCAACCATCTCATCCCCTGTCATCCTTTTCTCCTCTTGCCCTCAATCTTTCCCAGTATCAGAGTCTTTTTCTGCAGAGTACATCATGAGAAACATTGGGCTGGATGAAGCATACACTGGAATCAAGATTGCCGGGAGAAATATCAATAACCTCAGATATGCAGATGACACCACCCTTATGGCAGAAAGTGAAGAAGAACTAAAGAGCCTCTTGATGAGAGTGAAAGAGGAGAGTGAAAAAGTTAGCTTAAAGCTCAACATTCAGAAAACGAAGATCATGGCATCTGGTCCCATCACTTCGTGGGAAATAGATGGGGAAACAGTGGAAACAGTGACAGACTTTATATTTTGGGGCTCCAAAATCACTGCAGATGGTGACTGCAGCCATGAAATTAAAAGA
>SJYV01018416.1:331025-431025 GCA_006410875.1 Neotragus pygmaeus
ACATTTCCCAAGATAAGCTGTAAAGGTCTCTAGAAAAAGATGTTTCCAGCAGAATCAGAGAGGAAACAAGATTGGCCAGGGCCCATGGCACACAGTTCTGCTGTTTTCCCTGAATTTCTCAAATGACTGCTGTGGTCCCAGCTCCTCTGGTCCCCCCCGCTTCCCCTCTGTCTCCCCAGGCATCCAGCTCAGGATGGCAGGGATGGTCAGTGAAGAACCTTCCTTACCACCCTGTAGGGGAAAGTTTACTCATCACTAGGCATTTACTGTCCGCTGACTCCATTTCCTGTGGGTTAGCTGAGCAGGAGTTGGGATTGTGTTGAGCAGAAACAAGAGGAGGGAATCTGGCTAATTTGCTTTTTTCCCTACGCCTCAGTTCAGCTGTCTTTAGTGCACACTGGAACTTATAAAGTGAAAACTGCTAGGGGACTTCTTTCCCTTTTAATAAGCTCTCAAACTGAGAAAGGCTTGGATGAGAAGAAAGGCAGCCTGAGTCAGTGGGAGCAAGGGCATCAAATGAAATACTCTTTATTGGTCATGGGGTGTGCGGTGGCTTCAGAGGCTTTTTAAATGTGAGAAAGTGGAACACTGGAGTTTAACTCTGCAAAGGGAAAGGCCTGGAGGGGCTGAGGGTCAGGACCTGGGTGTGTCCCAAGGCTGCACACTCCCCAGTCCCTGCCCGGTCCCCTTGCTGTTCCCAGCTCACCAGCGGGGATTCCACACTCCGCAGCTGAGCTGGAGACCAGCCTCCCTGTAGTCCCCGCCATGGGCTGGCATGCTTTTCGTCTCATTGAGTCTGGCCTCTTACCTGGTCTTAAAAACAGCCAGGTGGAACCAGAGACCCCCACAGAAAGGGCAGGAGAAGCAGGCAGATCTGGGCTTTTTCTGGAGGATTCTAATTGAGGTCCAGGGAAACGGAAGCTCTTTTTCCTCCCCACACCCAGTACTTACACCCAGTCCCCCGTCACACCCATGGGGCTTCTGGAGGATTCATCCATCCTCCTGTCAGAACAAATAGAAATCCCTGCTTTGTGAGCTTTATAAGTCTTCTCAACAGAGGGCTTTGTAAACCTCGGGCGCTGTATGCCCTTGGGCACTGGCAGCATTAATGTTTATTCACTAAGCACACATTTTGCCTTCAGAAGCACATGCTGAGGGCCCAGGAATCCTTGTCAACCTCTGCCAGGAGAAGGGTCCCATCCGTGACTCCTGCACATCCTGGACAGGCCCTGCCGAGCGGGCCTGGAATCCCTCTCCCACAGCCCTGTCCCCAGCCCATTTGTCCCCAAGGAACTCATACACATGTGGCGGTGCAGGGTCTCACCCATCTCTGGTCCCAGGTGCAGAGGGGCCCCTGGCCCCCACATCTCTTCCACTAGTCTTGACTTGGAAATCCTTGAGGCACACCTTCTCATAGCTTAACTGTGAAGAGTGATAGAGCCTGGAACAGACCAAGATCTGAGACAGATCAAGAGGAAGAGAGAAAAAGGTAAAGGAACTCAGAGAAAAAAGAAGCATCTAATTCGCTTAGAATGGAATCCTCCACCAAACTTTCCCTTGTTCTGATTTCATCTCTGCCAGCCCTTCACAAGCTGTCTTAGAGTGTAATTGTCTCTCAAACTGCTGGCACTGTAACCTTAAACCTTGTAATTGTGCCCCAGGACAAATCAGTATTAATTTAGCTGATGTGGCATATCTTTTTAAATCCTATGTTCTCCCTCTAGCCTCTATTTGGTTAAAGAGTTCCCCCAAAAGAGTATACACCAGGAGAGATAAGTGAGTGTGTGTCATTTCCAGGCTGCGGTTGGTTCTCAGCTGTCTGGAGGTTGGGGAGGAAGGCATTCAGGCTTCCTGATTGGGGTAAGGATTGGGGATGTCTCCCCTTCCACAGCCCGGGTGGGTCTCAGCCATGCTCAGGCTCAGGGAATTCGAGTCTTCTGTTGAGGAGCCCCAGGGCCCTGATGGGTGTTATCTGGAATTTGTAGGGAAACCAGAAGGAAACCACAAATCCAGGGGGGGGCTGGAGAGGAGGGGGCAGAAAGATTTTGCGGTTGAATCTAAAATACAAAGGGAGGGTAGAAGCAGCCACCACAGGGATTTCATTAAGGAGACCACAAGATTTAGCCTTAACAAGTTCACGCCCATGTGGAGATAGCGCAGCCCCACCTTGAGGGTAGTGAAGAAGGGTTGGGAGGCCTGAGAAGTAAAATGCATACCCTGAGCCCTGCAGGCAGTAATTACCTGGCGTGGCAGTTTCCCAGCCTACCCTCTGCCTCTGTGTGATTTCCCGGTTTTCCAGGGTGTCTCTGTTCTTACAAGTACATCAGATAACTGCTCTTAAGTGAACTAAAATTAAACTCCCAAACAAAGAGTTATAAGTGCTGTTTTATTTCTAGAGATGAAAATTGCGCTAGAGTAACTTCTTTATTTGACTACATTACATTACAGTGGAAGGAAGGAGAAGAGTGTGGTACAAAATAGTAATTAGCTGTTTTTTTCTCTGTCCTGAAAATTAGTGCATAGTTAGATCAAAATATGACAGGGTGCTTGCTCATTTAATTTTTAAATTGCTTGGTAACTTCAAATAAGACTACTGCAGTGGGTATGTAAGATATTGTGTAAGTGCCGAACACTCAGTGACATGTTGGAAACTGCTTTTGTATTGTCTGTATGGCATGGCAGGATAGCATCAGTTCCTTTATCTAACCAGCAAGTATATGGGACACCTAGTATGTGAAGACGTCTCTGGGGAGAAGTATTGCACCTGAGAGTCACAGCAGTCATAGGTGCAGAGTACTGAAGTGTTAAGTGTTAGTCACTCAGGTGTCTGACTCTTTGCAGCCCCATAAACTATAGCCTGCCAGGCCCCTCTGTCCATGGGATTTTCCAGGCAAGAAGATTGGGGTGGGTTGCCTTTTCCTTCTTAAGGGGATCTTCCTGACCCAGGGATCGGAACTGGGTCTCCTACTTTGCAGGCAGATTCTTTACTGTCTGAGCCACCAGGGAAGCCCAGTGCAGAGTGAAGGGAGCAATTCTGAGGCTCACAGGTGTTCACCATTCACCCATTCATTCAACAACCACAGATGGAACTTCATCCCTAGGCCTAGGTTCCTGCTCATACCATGTTCATAGTTTATCAGAGAGGAAGCAATGAGAACAGTTGTCATGGTAAATATGCAGATGGTACATGAGAAGCATGGGTAAAGTCATCAAGGAAGAGGGTCCCATTCATTTGTATGCTCACTCAGTAATTCATTCATCCTCAAAGATTTGAAGACTTACTATGTACTGAAGATGTGACTCAATCCTATGCCTTGATGGAGCTTACAGGTTGGAGAGAGGAACCAATACTCCTCAGAAAAATCACAGGAGCAAATGGAAAATCACAACTCTGCCAGGTGCTGTAGGGAAAGGTGTCTGGAGCCCTCAGAGAATCTGGTCAAGATGAGGTCTCAGCTATCTTGGGCATGGGCTAAATAGGCCCAGCCCACATCAGAGCATTTCAGGCAGAGGGGCTGACCAGTGCAAAGGCCCTGTGGCAGAAGGAACTGGGTGAATCTGGGAGCTGAAAGGTGGGCCATGGGGGGCTGGGGAGTGGAGACGAGGGAGGAGTTTATGAGCTGAACTGGAGCGAGGGGGAGGCAGCGCCTTGCAGTCATGTTCAGGAGTTTGGTCTCGATTTGAAGAGCTGGTGGCTGTTTTGTGAAGGATTGTTTAAGGGCATGTAGGCAGGATCCAGGCAGGGAAACCAGTGGAAGCCTGGGTATGTGGTGGCAGTTTGAATGGGGTGCTGGTGGAGGAGACAGATGTGAATTTCAAGTAGGGAGAAAAACCTGCGGTTGGAGATAGAGGCTGAGTAAGGGTCCACAGGGGAGCTGGGTGGGCCAGGAGGTGCAGGCCAGGGTGGGCAGGTGTAGATGAGAGAGCAGCAACTCAGACATCAGAGGGGCGAACACTACTTAGACTCAGTGACTCTTACTGGAGGTCACTGCACATAACAAGGGCCTTCACCACACCAGACGCACTTGGATATCTATCTGATTGGTGGTCCAAGACCTTTCCCTGAAGGACTTTAATCTCCTCCCTGGTATATGAGAGGATTACTTACATTTTCTGAAGCCAGTCCAACAGGTGTGCCCACCTCTCACCTACTTATCTATTATGAACCTGTACAAATTGGGTAATTGCGTGTGCAAATGGGTGGTTAGGTGTGTATGTGTGGGTATGTAATTACTAGATTTGCATTCGTAAATGCTCATTCCCTTAAAAAACCCTCTTCCCGCCTCTATTTCTCTGCTATCTCCCTGCCCCACAGCATACACATCCCCAGGCATATGTTGGGCCCAGATGTATCTCTTAGGTCAGCTCTACTGCATCCGAAGTACCTTTTTCAGTGCCCACTACCACCAGCTCTCATGTACTACCCCATCTCACCTCATCCTCCATCAAGAGAAAGGAAAACACAGCATTTCTCCTCCTGCCATGTTGCATAGTAATTGTTAGCGCTGCCTGGAAAGTACACGAGACGTCGCTTCTCTACTCCACATCAGCTCTACCTTCCCAAAGGAGAGTCACTGTTCATTAACGCACTGGGCACGCACACACTGGTGCTGGGGAGGCGCTGGGCCTTGGAGGAGAGGGCACTGGCTGTGGAGTCACACACATCTGGTCTTCATCCCGGCTCAGCTGCTCATGAGCTCCTCTGCCCCTGAAAATAAAGATAAAGCACATAAAGGGTTAGTGCCTGGTGCAGAGTTGGCCGACAGTGAGATTGTTACTTGTATTAATGTCATTGAACCAAATGAGTGTTCTAGTCCCAGGCCTTTTGTTGCATGGGGAAGGGTGAACCTTAATTGCTACCAATTTTCATGTCATCTGTGGTATGATATTAATAAAAGTGATTTTTTTAAAAAAGGAGCTAATGTGGGACAGGTACTTTATGACCCTACAATCATATAGTCTAAAAAACCCCAGCAAATTGTCACTTTGGGAAACCATAAAGGGAATATCAACTGACTAAAACATAAATGTGGCAGGGTTTTTTTTTTTCCCAGTTTGTAACATCTATGGTAAAACACCCAGGTTGCCCATTTGGTGTGGGATGAGCAGGCTGCGGTTTAGTGCTGAAACCCAGTCCTGCTGGCAGACGTAGGATGCTGACCCTCTATGTGCCATGGTGACCGGTCAAGAATTCATCCTGTGGGAGATGGCCCAGGGTCACCCAGATCTTTGGGTTATCTGCTTGAGGAGGGCTGCCCCTGCCCAAGGGGCTTTGCTGGGAGAGCATACAAGTTCCCCTCAGTGTTACCGGTGACCATATTTCCGTGCTGTGTTCTTTTGGACATCAAGCTTTGCTTCTGCCTGAGGAGATGTATCTTGAACTGTTGTGCCTCTGTGTTTTGCTGAGTCTTAGATGCACTAAAGAATCTACCTCTCTCCATTGCAGTTTCCCAAGGACTTTTTTTATTATTTAATGCAAGTTCAGTTTTATTTAGAATGTAAGATTTATGATGACTTAACGTTTTTGTTTTCATTATGTTTTTCTAATCAATTTTATTTTTTCGAGCAGTTTTAGGTTCATGAAGAAAAACTGAACAGAAAGTACAGAGAATTCCCATATACCCTTTGTCCCTGCAACAGCCATAGCCTCCCAGATTTGGGACATCCCACACCTACCGGGTACATTTGTTACAACTGATGCACCCACATTGGTGCATCCTTATCACCCAGAGTCCATCCTTTACATTAGGCTTTGCTCTCAGTGTTGTACATTCTGTGGGTTCAGATGAATACACAGTGACATGTGTCTAGCATTGTAGTATTGTACACGATGATGTACACTAGAAACTATCACACAAGAGTTTCAGTGCCCCAAATATCTTTTCTGCTCAGCCTATTTCATTATGTTTTTAAAAACAACTTCTCATCAAGTGAAAAATGACAGTCACAGAAAATGCCAGCCTGTTCTTCAGGCTGCATGCTGGGTAACTGCCCCCATCCTCACACAAGAGGGTGATTTTATCTGTAGAAGGGAATCTGGACGGTCATATTTCTTCCAAGTGAGGCATCACATGATCTGTGTTCTAGGGTTCATAAAATAACCGGTTTGAAAGGAAATGTCCAGTTTGACTTATATTTTTTGGATCAGATTTGAAGTTCTAGAAGTTTGTGGTTTACTTTGTTTTGGCAATTTCTTCAAATTTTTCTCCTCCATCCACCTCTCATCCTGAAGCTTGATGTAGATTGCCAGCCGTCCCAGAGCAGCAGTTTCTGAGAAGAGAATCTAAAAGTGGTTCTAGGGAAAAGGGGAGGTTTTCATAGGATGAGTCCTGCCTCCTTTCTGGTTTGTGGGCGCAATCTTTAAAGGGCTTTGGGACCCTCCAGCCAGATAGAAGCCTTGGTCTTCCTGAAAACCTGTGTCTTGCTCCTCAGCTTATTGCCAGAACCTGGAGGAGCCGGCTGACGATTCCACCACCCAGGGCCCTAAGGTAGAAAACCTGAGCATTTGTTATTTGTTTTATTATTTGTCATTTTAGGACCGGGCTAACAGAGTCCAAGTTGACAACTGTGGTTGGGACTTAGGTGATAAGAGGGACTGTTCCTGTCTCCAAGTTTGCCTTCTAAATCTTGTGATTCACGAGCACATTCTGCTCANACAAAAAAAAAAAAAAAAAAAAAAAAAATTTTTTAAGAAATAATTATATATTTAAAATAAATTGCAGAGTTAGTACAGAGAGGTCCTGTGTACCCTTACTGGGTTTCCCCCATTGCTTAATTCCTGTGTAACTGCAGTAAAAACAGCACAATCAAGAAATTGACATTGCCACAATGTACACATGGTTCTATATGTCATTTGATCACAGACTCTGTAACCACCACCTCAATCAAGATACAGAGCTGGTCCATCATCACAAAGCTGTCCCTCACGCTACCGCTTTATACTTACACCCACTCCAGCCCCACCATTCTTGCCTCCAGCAAATACTAATCTGTACTTCATCTCGGTGACTTTGTCAGTTTGAGGATATTATAGAAATGGAATTATGCACTATAGTACCCTTGGCCTTGGCTTCTTTCACTTGGCACACTGCCTGTGAGATCCATCCCTGTTGCTGCGTCGTCTGTTCCTTTTTATTGCTAAGTCGTGTTCCTTGCTATGGATGGCCCACAGTTTGTTTAACATTCACCTCTGGTGGGACATTTTGGTTGTTTCCAGCTTTTAGCTATTACAAATAAAGCTGCTATGAACGACAGAGTACAGGATTTTGTGTCGAAATAGATTTTCACTTCTGTAAGACAGATGCTCAGAAGTGCAATTGCTGGCTCATATGGTAAGTGTATGTTTCATTCTTTAAGAAACTACCAAACTATTCTCCAGAGAGGTTGTACCATTTTACATTTGGGCCAGCAGGGTTGTCACTGTTTTTAATTGTTCTAGCAGGTGCATTGTGGTATATCACTCTGTTTTTAATTTATATTTCCTTAATGGCTAGTGATTTTGAACATCTTTTCTTATGTTTGTGTTGCCATCTTTATATCCTTTTAATGAAACGCCTGGTCTTATCTTTTGCCCATTTTCTCATTCTACTATTTGTTTTTTACTGTTGAGTTTTGGGAGGTCTTTATATATATTAGGTTTGAGTCCTTCATCTGATACATGGTTTGCAAATATTTTCTTCCAGTCTATAGCTTGTCTTTATGTCTTCTTAGCATAGTCTGCTACAGAAGAAAAATTTTAATTTTGATGAGATCCAATTTATCAGTTTTACTTTTTATGGCTCCTACTTTTGGTGACTTCTCTGAGAGCTATTGCCCAAGGCTTAGGGCCTGATGATTTCTTTCTTATGTTATCTTCTAAAAGTTTTACAGGTTCATAGTTCACACTGAAACCTGTGATGCGCTTCAAGTTAATTTTTGTGTTAGATGTGAGATTTAGGTTAAAGTTCCTTTTCTTGCTTATAAATGTCTGATTGCTCCAGCCCGATTTGTTGAAAACACTGTCTTTCTTTGAATTGCTTTTGCATCTTTGTAAAAAATGGAGACCATTGGGGTAACTTCTGAGTTGTTTATTTTGTTCCGTTGATCTCTGTATCCCGGTCTTTGAGAGAAAGAAAGAAGGACTCCAGGGACCGGCTTAGACTCCCCATCTCCCAGGGCCTCCGGTCTCCACCAGGAATGGACGTGGGCCCCAGGCCCGGGTGTAGGGTCCTCAGTGCTCTGCGTGTGAACACGTGTGAGGGGACTCCCCAGACTGCGTTCTCTGCTGCACTCCCCAGACACTGCTGTTTTTGCTCTCCTTTTCCTTCATTTCCTTGCTTACGCATGTTCTCAGATTAAAGTGGGATTTTCTAAAGCAGATTTTTCTATCATGGGGTAAAAACCGCAAGTAAACAGAATTATCATAACAATTTAAATAGTAATAAAATATGTTTTTCTGTTTCTATTCAGAGAAGGGGAAAGGTAACTAGGGNGTTCTCTGCTGCACTCCCCAGACACTGCTGTTTTTGCTCTCCTTTTCCTTCATTTCCTTGCTTACGCATGTTCTCAGATTAAAGTGGGATTTTCTAAAGCAGATTTTTCTATCATGGGGTAAAAACCGCAAGTAAACAGAATTATCATAACAATTTAAATAGTAATAAAATATGTTTTTCTGTTTCTATTCAGAGAAGGGGAAAGGTAACTAGGGAAGATGAAAGGAAGATCTTGATTTGTGGGTGGTAGGTGTATTTGTCCCCCCCCCACCACCCTCCTTCTTCTTCAATAATAGGTACAGAGTTTTTGTAAAGGACTTCAAGGCAAAAGGGAAAAAAAATAGCATATACTGTTATGGGGTTATTTTTATCTTTCATTTTTATGACAACTTATTTGTACTTAAGAGAATCTTTCCAAAGAGTTAGAAGCATCATTAAATAAAGACTGTGAAATGTGCAATATGGCTTATTTATTTAAATGTTAATTGGTCCAACGAACACTTCTAATTAGCTCTATATTTGCTTAGCAAAAAGTTTTACAAATTCCAATTGTGAAAAGCAGCTATTTTGAGCTGGTAAGCATGTTGCAGCCTCAGCTATGATTTTTCTATAGTTCTCAGCCCTTGAAGGCACAATTTAATTTTTCATGTATGCATACTAGCAACGGTAAACACTTGCGAGTGTAAAGAACCTTCTTTAATTAGCTGCACAACAATTAAAGGATTCACAAACTAAATTGAACCCTGTCTCGGTGCTTACTAGCTGAATTCTACCACCTGTCACAACAGCACTTTGTTCAATCTGTTATGCAAAATCATTATAGCAATATAGCGGAGGGGAAAAAAAAGAGAAAACAGCAATTATTTCTTACTTTTCTCTTGAATGGGTTATTTTGGGTTATACTGATGTCAGGTTCATTGAAGCTAACCTTTTGAAATCTGTAACAGCATAATACTTCTAAGGCAGTCTCAGCATGGCTAGAAGAATATTTCGTTTTACTCTTTTAGGAGGAAGTAGTATTCATCCTTAACGTGTGTGGGGACTCTGATCATTTGTAACAACCTGTTCTAACTCTCAGCCGCCTTCTCTCTTTCCCTTCTTGTGAGGAACCTCCAGCAGGCTCCTGTGTTACAAACACATGCAAACTGTAGATGTGAGTTTGAAGACCCTCTTCTCACTCTGCCTTTTCCAAAAGTGTACCAATTCCCATCACTCCACCGATTTGATCACTTACTGCAAAAAACATGTGTATGTGTTATTGTTAATTTTTGAAAATTAAAAAAAAATAATTAAAAAAAATGTTTGAGCATTTTATCTATGCTGACCTGCTCTCCTGCAGACTGGGTTGGAGGGAACCCTTACTCCTTTGCCGTTTGCAGAGACAAGGGTTTTATTGTGAGGCCCAAATCCTAGCCTGCCCGGCAGACTCCTT
Source organism: Neotragus pygmaeus (assembly GCA_006410875.1). Classification (NCBI taxonomy): domain Eukaryota; kingdom Metazoa; phylum Chordata; class Mammalia; order Artiodactyla; family Bovidae; genus Neotragus; species Neotragus pygmaeus. Next base: position 340,929 of record SJYV01018416.1, read on the forward strand.
GCAGTCGAGGAATAAATGTTTACATTTGGTGTTGCCTCCTCTGGCCTCTGGCGGGACTGCTGGCAGCTCTGTGGGCGCTCAGCATAGAGAGGGTGGAAGAGAGGCAAGGCGGGCACGCACCTCTGCTGACGAGCGGCTCTGGGAGATGCTCGCTGGCAGTTGCTTAAAATGGCATCAAGAGCATATTGTTAGTTCCAGCCTCTGAAGCATATGTGGTCTGGGCATCTCAGACGTTGAACTGATTATAGACAAACAGCCGGGCTCATTCAGAGGGCCTGCGTTTTCCGGTATTGAAATATTTTTTAGAAGTTGCCTCTTTACGTCATTTCATGAAAATGTGCAAAGAGGACAAGGCAGCTCTTTGAAAATACAAACTCTTTCCCCCAAAAATGCTGAAAGAAGGAAAGTGAGAGCCAAAGGTCAAAGGCTGAGCCAGAATGTGTTTCTCTATTTTTCCTGTTTCTTAAAAAACGAATAAGAAAGGAAACTCTTCCTGGTTCTGACATTTGGGGAATCAGGACCATCTTTGGTCAGGTCCAGGAGGAAGACCTTGCAAGACAGAGGACGGTTCTTGCTGCTGAAAACTGTCCTCTTAGGCTGGTCCAGGGTTGGTGCATGTACATTCAAGTGAGTTATTGTCCACTTCACTGAAGCTCATGAAATGAATGCGTCAAGCAGAGTTGCAGTCCCAGGAAGAAGACTGTTGGCTGCTTCCTGCAGCCTCGTCTGCCTCTGAACTTGGCTGCAGTCCTCATGGCCACAGGCCCCTGGCTCCGGGTCCAGCTGCTCTCTGATTGTCCCGGGGTTGCTCTGCTCTCCTGATGGCAAGGGTCTGCACGAGGCCTTTGATGGGAGCCTGCTGGTGCTTCCGGGGAGAGGTGGTCACATAGTAGACTCTCATTGAGAGCCTGCTGTTTCATGTAAATGGAATCTCCACTTGGCTGAAGAGCTCATGGGAATTTAAGGGTGAATTCAGGCAACTTGATCCTTTCAGCCCTTCCCTCCAGTGGCCCAGGCTTACTTTTTTTCTGCCGTTCATCTGAAATCTCCTTACCACCAAGTACTATTTATTCTCTCCCGCATTCCTTGCTGCTAGGCTTACAAAAAGAGGCCCATGGAGTGACCTTCAGGCCAGGACTGTCTTGTGGGAGGCCAACTTATCATGTATGTAGACCTCGGTCTGGGCACCTGGGAGGTTGCTTTCCTCTCCAGTGGCTGCCAGTCTGGTTGGAGATCCCCGACCTTCACTGAGGAAAGGTGAAGACAGGCCCAAGTGTGGATTCCTTACAGACAGCAAGCTGGAGGGAGCTGTTAGTTTCCTTCACTTCTGGCTGCCTCAACAACAGGGCTGCTTGAGTAGTGGCAGATTAGAGGGCAGATTCATGGCACAGGGAGACAGATACAGTGATCCCAGTTATCAGACCCATGATTTTGGGCAAGTTATTTAACCATGCCTCAGTTTCCTCATTTATAAAATGGGTATCAGTTCAGTTCAGTTCAGTCACTCAGTCCTGTCTGACTCTTTGTGATCCCATGGACTGTTGCACGCCAGGCCTCCCTGTCCATCACTAACTCCCAGAGTGTACTCAAACTCATGTCTGTTGAGTCTGTGATGCTATCCAATCAGCTCATCCTCTGTTGTCCCCTTTTCCTCCTGTCTTCAATCTTTCCCAGCATCAGGGTCTTTTCAAATGAGTTCGTTCTTTGCATCAGGTGGCCAGAGTATTGGAGTTTCAGCTTCCACATCAGTCCTTCCAATGGGTATAGTGCTAGTAAATCAAATGAGTATAGTGATAGTAAAATAGTTCCGATGAGTCACGACAGTTCAGTGAAGGCCCTTAGAAGAGTCTTAAGTGCGATGGAAGAAGTGTTGCTCATTGCCCTTGTTGCCATCTTTGTGGCTGTCATCCTTACTGCTGCTCCTTGACCTCGAAGTCCTAGTATGTGAACTTCTAAGGTTGTGGAACCGAAAGGAACTTCAGGAAACCATGACCTAGCTCAAGCTGGATAGGCTGATGAGCCTGTGGGCCACTGCTTCTGAGAAATCTTCTTGAAGGGCACTGGATCAATCAAGACTGTGCTTCTCTCTCTGGCCTCTCACCATCCTCTGTCATGGTGTTTTCATAGGTATAACGTTGTAGTCTAGAAGGAAGATCATCAGAACCACCTCCATCAGACTGTGTGCCCAAAGTGGGTTCCACCTGTGCTTTCTGCCCCCTGGAAATTGGCACTGCTTTTGGGAGGATGTAGGGATACCTGCCAAGAGGAACACTTCTATCAGATACCTGGAGAATCCCTGTCGGAGAAAGTCAGGAGTGATTGAGCACTTGCTCCTTGAGAGATATGTGCAAAGTTCATGGGAAGGGAACAAACACTTCTACCATATGAACTTATAATCTCATGGAGTCACAGAGAAAAGTGGACAACTGATCACCCATGATGGGGGCTAGGACAGAAACAGTCCAAACAGAGGAGCGTGGGAGGCAGGAGAGTCTTAAGTGGTTATGGGATCAGGAAAGGAGCAGGGAGCAAATGCCAGGGGCACAGGTTGTGATTGGTGCTGGGCTGCTGGGGGTGGGATGGCCTCTCAGAAGTATTTTCTATGAGATCTAGACTCCTTTGATCCAGGCCAAGAGACAGAAGAATGATGTTGGGGAACTCTGCTCTTGAGGAAGGGTAAGTTGTAAAGCTGTAAATACCTGAGATAGGAAATGTGTATTTTCAGCTCTGAGCATGGAGGAAACTTGGATTATCTAGTGGTGATAGAGGTCATTTCTTAGGTCCGTTTCAGCACAGCAAGGAGCTGTGCTGCTGGTTTTCCTTTTCGGGACTGGGCCATGTGCCAGGGCCTGCGCAGTTCGGCCCCTGACGCAGTGTGTGCGTGCCTGCTCAGTTGTGTCTGATTCTTTTGCAACCCCATGGACTGTCGCCTACCAGGCTACTCTGTCCATGGAATTTTCCAGGCAAGCATAGTGGACTGGGTTGCCATTTCCTTTTCCGAGGGATCTTCCTGACCCAGGGATCGAACCCACGTCTCTTGGGTCTCCTGCATTGGTAGGCAGGTTCTTTACCACCTGATGCAGCGACCTTTGGTAAATGACTATGGAATGACTGCAGGACTGTCTCCAGCGAACAAGGTTCTGTAGTGAATTTAAATCAGGGACCATCACCATTTCTTGGTGTTGCCCCATAAATTCCTGCTGGGTGAAATTTCTTCACGGTGAGAATCTTTGAAAAAATGTGTGTCTCTTAAATGATCAGGGCTCCCCTGGTGGCTCAGATAGTAAAGAATCTGCCTGCAATGTGGGAGACCTGGATTCGATACCTGGGGTGGGAAGATCCCCTGGAGGAGGGCATGGCAACCCACTCCAGTATTCTTGCCTAAATGATCTACAAAGAAATGCTGGCCGACAGAAGTCCAATGGGGAAGATGGAGCACTTTGCCAGCCCCCAAGGTCCCTGCTGGGAACCATCATGCCAGACCTGCCAGTGTCTTGGGTGAGAAAAGATTTGGCCTGCTCAGTTGTTGACTACCTTGTGCCTGTCGCTTGACTCATAACCTAGAACATAGCAGGTGGCTAGATAAAGAGCCACTCGAACTAGGAAACCCATGGACACCCTACTGTATTTTTTCTTGGCCTAACATGTCCTCTGTGACCAACAGATGAGCTAGATGGAGCCTTGGATGCTGAAAATCTCTTTTCATTTCTGTGTACATTTTGCTAATTTTTCTTATTCTTACATGCAATCTTACTTTGAAAAAAAAATCAGAAGATATAGATGAGCAAGAAGGGAATGAAAATCCCTTGATGATCACCCATGTTGACTCTTTGCTGTGTGTCCTCTCAGATTACTTTATGCTTATCTGCTTTATTTGTTGTACTCAAGGTAGGATTGTTCTTCCTAGGCCATTTTATAATCAGCCATTCAACTTAGTATATTCTTCTATACCCTTTCTGATGAGTACAAAAACAGCTGCATAAGTTTACCATGATTTATTTATTTAAGTAAGTTCTGTGGGTGGGCATTTAGATGGTTTTCAGCTTTTTTTTCTCATGGCATTGACTCATAACAGGTTGGCCAGAGTTTTCTCTGGGGGGTGGAAAGTGACAGGGATGGAATCAGTGGCATTGTTTTGCCTGACCTGGTGTCCACTGTGAATGCTTGCCTCAGCAGACCCTGGTGGGGTCTCAGGTGCCTGCCTTTGAGTCAGAGGTGGAGATACAAGGGAGGTGGACTATGTCCTTTTGCTGTGAGTAGATGTGTGTCCGTGTATATATACACATGCATGCACAGAGATTTAGAAGAGGTTAAATCTGCTCTTCACTCTAGGTTTCCAGTGATTGTATCCAAACCACCCAGACCATGGGGAAGAGAGTAAAAATCTGCATCCTAGGAAAACTAGCCTTTCAAAGTCTTTACTGGCCCAACTCTCTCTGGGTGTTTATTCTTCTGTACCATTTGTGATGAGTGCATGGTATCTGGTTCAGACTCTGCCCATGTGGATCAATCCTCAGCCTTTTCTTCTGCCTGAAGTCCCCACCCCATCAGACCCTCATCCTTTTAACCCCTTCTCTCTAATACTCCTTCTGTATTACTTTTTTTCCACATTGTGGTCTTTTCTCCAGAAATTAAAAAGTCATCACCTTCTTCTAATGTCAAAATCTTCTTGACCTCTGTTGAGAGCTGGGCACTACTCTCTCTTTTGCTAATTTTAGCAGCTGAGAAGGATGCTTGTGGGCGTGGAGCAAGGAAGTAGAGGGAGGACATCCTTGTGGCCTCACATCTGAGTTGCAATCTGTTTTCCTCTTCTTCATTAATTATCCATCCATCCAACTATCCATTTATCCACCAGTATCTTTTTATCTATCCTTCTGTCTCTGACAGGACCTAGCATAGAGTAGTTGCTCAATAAACATTTCTTGGATGGATGAGCAAATGATTGAATAATATAAAAGACAGAGGTTTTAAACTTGGAGAGTTTACTTCCTGTTACCTGCAACAGGTCTACCCATGAGGTTTGAATTAACCCTGAAAGCATAACTTTTACATCTTGTTCCACTGAAAGAGCATCCTGAGGCCTCCTGGTCTTGCAGATCTCTCTTTCTAATGCAATCATCCTTGGGAGGCATCCTGCCTGATTTTCTTCTTCTGAATCTCTGGTCTCCCATGCTTTCCTCTCTTTCCCTTGTCAGCGGGCAAGCAAGAAGGGCAATCTAGTCACACTTCTATAAATCACACCCTGATGAACCTTGTTTTAGCTAAAGCTTTGTACACATTCTTAATTATTTCCTTAGGTTTAATAGCTAGATGTGGAATTGCCGGGTTAAAGGAAATACGTGTTTAAAGGTTTTAATACCTGTTGCTAAGTTGCCCTGCTCTTCAGACATGTTATGTCAAATTATTACCTCCCCCCCACAACATACACAAATTATAACAGTGCCTCTTGCCTTATATTCTACCAATACTGAGTATTATTTAGCAAAGTAATAGCAATTTGATATGGGAAATATTTCATTTTACTTTTCATTTCTTGAGCTTCATATATATGTTTATCTGTATTTTATGTAGTCGTTAATCTACATACCTTTATATCTGTATCTATAGATCGGTGTTTAATGAGATGTCTATAGTTGATGATTCACCTGTTCATGGCCTCTGTGTGGTTTCCTTCTGGGTATTTGAATTTTCTTTTGAATTGTGGGATCTCTTCATACATCAAAAGATATTAACCCTTTGTCTTTTACATTTCTTGTAATTATTTCTTCCAGGGTTTTCATGTGCCTTTTAATTTTGCACATCATGTTTTTTGATGAGATAAAGGGATTTAAGTGATCAAATCTTTCAGTCTGCTCCTTTGCTGTCTCTAGTGTCATGCTTTGAAAATAATTTCATACCCTGTTATTTTATTAGTATACTAATATACCCCTACATTTACCTTCTTATGTGTTTATGGTCTTTTTTTTTTTAATATAAATCTTTAATCCATCAAGTATTTATTTAGATTTATATTATTGGGGCAAAATTTTATATCTCTACATTGCACACATGGTTTGCTATTATAAATAAGGTTTTAAAATTATGTTTTCCAAAAAGGATTGAACCCAAGTCTCCCGCATGGCAGGAGGGTTCTTTGCTGTATGAGCAACAGGGTAGCCCCATAGACTATATAGAAAAACTATTTTTATTTTATTTTGTTTTTATATAAATAAAGCCAGTTTTAAGAATCACATTAGAGAAATACAGAATGAAAAGTGAAATTTTTATTTAAATAAATCTCTCACCTCTTCTCCAGTTCTACTCCATTGCCCAGGTAGTGATTGTAGTGGATTGATGTATCTCTGTCTGTATTTACACAACTACAAACCAAATATAAAGAAGTTCTTTTTCCTATTCTTTCTCCAATTAGAGAAATGCTACAATAAACGTTTTGGAACATGGCATGTATTTCTTTATTAAAGATACCTACAAGTGGTATTAGGAGAAGGCAATGGCATCCCACCCCAGTACTCTTGCCTGGAAACTCCCATGGATGGAGGAGCCTGGTAGGGTGCAGTCCATGGGGTCGCTGAGTCAGACACGACTGAGCGACTTCACTTTCCCTTTTCACTCTCATGCATTGGAGAAGGAGATGGCAACCCACTCCAGTGTTCTTGCCTGGAGAATCCCAGGGATGACGGAGCCCAGTTGGCTGCCGTCTGTGGGGTCGCACAGAGTCAGACACGACTGAAGCGACTTAGCAGCAGCACAAGTGGTATTAAGTGAAAATTTCATGGATATTGCTGAATTGCTTTCTAAAAAGGGAGCACCAATTTACTTTTCTGCAGATAGTGAGTGAGAACAGTCTTGCTGACAATGGAGAAAAAAACCTCTAGCTTTTGGCAATAGGATATACCCAAAATATTTTAATTATAGATGAATTTTCCTTGTCTTTTCATAAGCTTACCACTTAATGACTTCCTTTATAAATGTCCTCTTAAATTTTTATTTTAAAAATTTACATTATTGTATTATTTATTCTTTGTATTCATGCTATAAAAGAGCTCTTTATATATCAACATCCATATTTTGTGTGTATGTGTGTGGCAGAAGAAAGTTTTAAAAGATTTACTATCTTTTGAATGATGGCATTTGAGTCCTCTTTACCAAAGATTATGAAGAAAATTCTCTTAATTTTTGTCAATGACTTCTTAGCTTTAAAAAAATTTTTTTGAAGTATAGTTGATTTACAATGTTGTGTTAAATTTTCTCTGTACAGCAAGTTGATTCAGACACACACACACATGTATATATATTCTTTTTCATATTGTTTTCCATTATGGGTTATCACAGAATATGGAATATAGCTCCCTGGTTCCCTGTGCTATACAGTAGAATCTTACTGTTTATCCATCCTGTATATAATAGTTGACAACTGCTAACTCCAAACTTCCAGTTCTTCCCTTCCCCTTTTCCACTTGGCAACCACAAGTCTGTTCTCTGTATCTATAGATAATCCCTAGTTTTAAAAATATTTTGTGTATGAAGTATTTCATGTGAAGTATTTGTCTAAATGGTAGCCCGTTGTCCCAGTAAAAGTGAAAAGTGAAAATTAGTCACTCAGTCATATCCAACTCTTTGGAGCCCTATGGACTGTAGCTCACCAGGCTCCTCTGTCCATGGAATTCTCCAGGCAAGAATACTGGAGTGGGTTGCCATTTCCTTCTCCAGGGGATCTTCCCAACTCTTTACCGACTGAGCCACCAGGGAAATCACCATTGTCCCAATACATTTACTCATTGGACTGTTCTTTCACTGCACTGGAGTCATTATCTTTATCCACGTTACCATGTCAAAGAGACATAACCACATGTCTCTTTGGAAGTTCTCTCTATCTGGTCTCTTGACTTATTTACCTAGTCCTACATATGACCATGTTCAATTACTATAGTTTTACTATACTTTGATTTGATAGTTTGCATGTCTTCTCCTTATTCTCCTTTCTTATAACTTACTTGGCAGTTGTCACATTTTTTTAGATGAATTTTAGATTTCACTTGCAAAGTTTGATATTAGCAACTGATACTAGCAACTGATCCTATCAGCAATTTGACTTGGATTTATAGATTAATTTCATAAAAGTTTGCATATTTATGATATTACAATATCATCTTTCCATCCATGAACATGGTATATCTTTATTTATTTAGGTCTTATTTTATGCCCTTCCATAAAGTTGTATGTTTTACTTCATGTAAGTCTTGCCCATTTCTTATTATATTTATTTATGAGTGTTTAAATTTTTCCTCTGATCATTTATAACTGGCATTTAGTGTATAAGAACAATAATAATTTTCAGTGTATTTATCCTACCTTTCACCTCTAATTGCACATTTATTAGTACCAACAAGTTTATACTTCATTCTTTGGATTTGGAGGGATATAGTAATTTTCAGCTGTTAATAGTGACAGTTTTGTCTGTTCTTGGTCAATAATTGTTTATCATATTTTCTTTTTCCTCATTAAAAATCACATTGTCTACGTTGGCTAAGACTTCTAGGAGAGTGTCTTGTTGCTAGCTTTAACAGAAATATTTCCAATATTTTGTCATGAAACACATTGTGTGATGTAGCCCATTTACCTTTTTATAAATTAGGAAGGAATGTTAAGTTTTATCAAGTGTTTTTGGGACATTGTTGATGTAATATGGTTATTCTCCTGTAAGATGTTAATATGGTAAATTAATAGGCTTTCTATTGTTGAATGATTCTTGAATTATAGGAGTAAACTCTGGTTGTTTTCTGATGAATTATTGTCTTAATGTATGACCAGATTCATTTCTCTAGGGTTTTGTTTAGGGTATTTACACTGGTGTTTATGAATGAGATTGTCCTATAGCTTCCATGGGAAGTAATTCTGCTAGTAGCAGTTTCTGCTCCGTTCCCCTCCTCTCTCCCTCCCCTCCCTTCTCTCCCTCCTGCTCCTCCAGTTCCCTCCTCCCCAGTGCTCCCCTTCCTCCTCCCCCTCCTCCTCCTCCTCCGACTGCTCGTGGAGTACCCAGGTAAGTCTGGGGGCTTACTCGTCCTCCTTTCCTTTTTTCTCCTCCTCTTTCTCCTCTTACTCCTCATCCTTCTGCTTCTCTTTTTCCTCTGTGCTCTACCTAGTAGCCCTGTCCTAGTCTCAGAGAAGGAAATGTGGCATTTTCTGTTTTTCTGTGGTCTTGGGACAGTTTATAAACATAGAGATAATTTGTTCCTTTGAAGGTCTGGTAAACTATGAGCATAAAACTGGGTCTTTTCGTTTGATGTAACTATTCATTATCTTTTAAATTTCTGCTACGGTTATATTTTATTCAGGTATTTAGCTTTTCGTTGAGTCGTATCTGATCATTTTTAAAGATAGTGATTCGTTTTCATGTAGATTTTCAAGTGAAAGATATAAAGTTGTGTATTCTGTTACAATTTTTAAGTCCCCTTTGTATCTGAATTTAGTTACCCTTTCTCAATCCTAATGTTTATTTGAATATTCTCTCTCTATTCTTATCCACATTGTCAAGTTTGTTTTCTTGGTCTTTTCAAAGAACCAGCTTTTAGTGAATCTTCCCTCACCCCCAGAGGGCAGGGGAAGGAGGATGTTCTCTTTAATTAGTTTCTGCTGTTATTTTTATTAATCCCTTCTTACTATTTTCTTTGGGTTTATTTTTATTTTTTTCCCTCAGCTTCTTGAATTGAAGGCTTAGTTCATTTGTTTTCAATTCTTTTCACTTTCTATTCATTACATTTAAGGTTATAAAATTTCTTGTGAATACTGCCTTAGCCATATCCTAAAAAAAGGTTTTTTTTTTGTTGTTATCACTTTGTTTTTCTTTTAATTAATGTGATTAATATGATTTCTATGTTATGGAATCTTATTGACATATGGGTAGTATAATATATGTAATATCTTTGAAATGTTTCATGGGTATATGTTTTCTTTTGTGTATGGATATCTGTCACTACACTCATTTTAAAATTTATTGAAGAGATCTGCTTTTCCTATGACTACTTGAGGAAGATGTAGGAATGTTTTTCCCTTGATAGATTTCTTAAAGTTGGTATTAGATTATTCCAGTTTTTGCATTATGTGTTTTAAAGCTTTGTTGTTAATTGCACAGAAGCTTTAACTATGACTATTTCTTGCAGTTCTCTAATAGACTGTATACCTTTTTTGATATAAAAATCCTCCATTACCTTTTTAGTATTTTTCCTTTAAATTATATCTTTTTGATACTGATATTGCATTATCTATTTTTATTTTGTTAATCTTGTTTCATTTGAGTTTTTTCCATTCCTATATTTTTAACCTTCATGTGTAAGCTGGTTCTCACTTAAAGAGTATAAAACTGGGGGAACTATGGACATATATTTAATCTGATCCACATATCTGATATTTCCCTCTCTTTTATGATTTTAGCCCATTAACATTTATTAAGTTTACTGACATGTTTAGTTTTATTCCTGCTCCCTTATGTTGTCTGTTACTATATCAAATTGTTTTTTTTTTATTTTCTCCCTTTCATTGTATGAATCAAATTTTCTTTGTTACATTTTCTTTTATTTTCTGATTTATAAATTGTATACCTGGGATATAGTCATACGATGGTAACATTTCATTTGTTGCATTTAAATATGTATGTGTGTGTATGTGCAAATACATGTGCACATTCAGCCTCCACTGTCTTCCTTCAACAAAACTAGAAGTTTAGCATGTTTTCACTTTTTATCTGATCTATCATCTGGTCCCAGTCCCACACCCTTCCGCCTTCCTTTCATGTTACAATGATATGTGACTTTAATTCCAGACTTTTTAAAAAAACATTATGCACTATATATTTTTAGACATAAAATTTGCCTGATATTTGGCACACTTTTTAAATTTTGCTTTCTCTATTGTATTAATTTCTTCAGAGATGTCTAAGTCCTTTTCTGTTTGAAAATGTGTTAATTTTACCTTTCACTTAATGCTATATATAGAAGTCTAGGTTCAGAATAACTTCCTCAGCCCCTGATAATATTATTTGATTGTTTTGAGACATCTAATGTTGATGACAAGTCTGATGACAAACCAATTCTCACTCCTTTTTGGGTAAGCTGTTTATTTTCTCTTTTCTTTATTTCTCTACTTTTTTGTCTTTTTCTCTGAGTCTGAAAATTTTTTGGGAAGTGACAATATATAATTTCTTTTTCTTTAGAAAATTTCCTAGTGTCTGAAGGATTCTTTCAAAGTTAGTTGGTTTTTATTTTTTCATTCTGCAGATATTTTCTTTTTCTACTATCATCATCATAATCATCATCATTATTTCTTAAACATTTATTGGCTTATTTTCTTTCTGGAAGTTCTATAAGATAGATATTAGACCTTCTGAATTGTACCTCTGTGTCTCTTAATTTTTCTCCTTCACTTTCCATTGCTTTCTTTCATTTCTTTTTTGGTGCTACTTTCAACATTATCTTCCATGTTAGTAATATGGCCTGTACCATGTATATACATTTTTTCAGATCTTCAATTGACTTTTAAAAAATATCTGCAGTTAAAACTTGAATTTCCAGCATCTTTATTTTTTCTTCTCTGATTACTCCATTTCCTGGCAGTCATTTCTCTCTTAGAGGATGCAGTATTCTCTTTATTCTTTCTAAATATATTAGTGAGAATTTTGAGTTCCACTTTTCCTGTTCTCTAAATTGTTTTTGTTTCTTTCGGGTTCATCTTGATCCTTCTTTTTCTGTGTTTTGAGCTTCCATCACGTGTCTGGTGAGCATCTTGTCAAGTTACATCTATAAGAGGAGGACTAGTGACGGGGTGTGGGCAGCAGGTGGTTGTGTAGGCTCTGCTGGTCTGATGCTCCCCAGGCCTCTCCATGGAGCGGGAGGGATGCTTGCTGGCTCCTTAGTGAGGAGGGCTCCAGGGCAATTGGATCCCCATAAGGATGTGCACTGGCAGAAACCGGGGGCAGGCTGTGACTTACCCGCCTTCCTCCCCACCCTGTCCCCGTCCACTTGGTGTTCACTCACTCAGTGGGAGATTCAGGGTCTTTGCCTTCCTAGCAGGGCAGCATTGCGATTTTCTTCTTCACTCTCTCAGAAATTCCTCCAAGCTCTTCTCTGCTTCTCTTCAAGCCTTAGGTCCTTTTTCAGGCCAGGAGCATCATGTCTTCATAAGGTGGTATTTGGTGCTTGGCTTTGGGGATGCAATTCTCTTCTGCTGCTGTATTTTCCTTCAGAGTCCTGAGTTTCTCCAGATCAATTCATTTCTTTCAAGTTGTTTCCCCATAGTGTGTTTGATCTCCTCCTATCAATCTGATCCCATCTGTTTTCCATCTTCCAGGAAAACCTCAAAATTTCTGTCATGCTGACAACTTTGGCAAAATCGAATCCCCAGTTTTCTTAGAGGCCTTTTGGATATCTATCAAAATGTGCATGTGGATCTTGTTCTCTGGCCTATTACAATAGACTTCTGAACATTGTGTCATCCTTTCTGAAGCCTACGAAGTGTTTCTAGGGGATGATCTTTCCTAAAACGTAGGCACCATCCTCGACCTACTCACCGTGTAATTTCTCCTCTTCTCTGGAGAAGGCAGCCTTGCCTGGTAATACACGTTCACGTGTTCACATTGTGTCATGGATATGAATCATGGATGAGGGGAAATCAGTCTAAAGTCTTTCACTCTATTGAATCTAAATGGTGAGCACTTCTTAAATGATTGTGAACTTAAGGCAACTATTTATTTAGTCTTCTGGGGTTTGTTGTAAAAATCCAAATATTCCAGGAGAGAAAATACTTTGAAAGTATTGATAACCTATGACTCAGTTTTCCACTCCTGGAGCAAGGCCCCCAGCAAGGTGCACCAGACCTACAGAACCACCAAATATCCCAGGAAAAAAAGCTTCTGTCCACTTCTTCATGAGAGTGCATCTTCATTCGTCTACTTCTGTTATGTTTTGGAACATGGCTTTGTGCTAGGCCCTGTGGCTGGGGACTGCCAGAGGTGGGAGGTGGAGGGGGTGCTCCTCTGAGGGGGGTGTGTGTGTAGGAAACTACTCGTACCCTTCACAGCCATCCCTAAAGCACCACGTCTGAGAATCACCTTATCATCAAATGTGCTCAGTTAAAACGCTTCCATCATTATACAGCTTATTATTATTTTAAACTCATTTCTTTCATTCTAATCCAACTAAATATATATAGCCCCCAAATTTAAAAAAAGTGTTGAAGATTGATGTCTGCTGAATGGAGGTGAGTTGCATTTCAGCTTTCTCTTCAAAAATAACTTTTATGCTTTTCTGATTAGAAGAAAAAACACATGCCCATGAAATAACTTGGAAAATAAACAATAGATATTAGAAGACAAATAGTCTCCTCCCCTCAGAGATAATTGTTTGTTAACATTTTGTTATATTTCCTTTCACTGTTTTATTTTATATATATATATATTTTTTTTTCTGTTACAGAATTGAAATCAAACTATAATCCATTTTCTGTTTCGCTTAAAATTTTGTCCTGAGCATTTTCCCATCCTCTGAAATATTTTTTGAAAGCATGATTTTAATCCACCGTGTTCGTAGCAGTGTTAATTTAACCATTCTCCTACTCTCGGACGTTTAGGTCAACTCTGTTTTTTGTTGCCAGAAGTAGCATTTCAGCACAGTTTTGTCTTCATCACTGATAGCATTCTAGGTTTGTTCTAGGAGTAGAAAACTGAGTCATAGGTTATAAATATTTTTGAGACTTTTGATATGTAATGCCAAACTGCTTTCCAAAATACTACCAACTTACAGCCTTTCCAATACTATGTATAAGAATATTCTTTATCTGTTGCCAGCAGCAGATATTGTCATGAAAGACACACACATATGTACATATACATGAGTGCGCGGGCTTGTGTGGCCTATTTTATAGACAGTAAATGTTGCTTCTGTTGTTCTAAATCAAATTGCACCCAAGACAGACAACATAAAGGAAACTTGGGTGAACAAGATAAGATGAGAACTGGCTGGGTAACTGAGTCCACAGTGTGAGGTCTGGGCAGGAGGAGGCCAGGGCCTTCCTGGAGAAGGCGCCGTTCGCCTGGGTCCGAGAAGAAGCAACGTGTTCCCTCTCCTAATGTGCTCCCATCTGGGGAGGCTTCGGTGTGAGCCCGCTCACCGCAGCTTGCCCCATCCCGCCCCATCCAAGCAGGATTCCCAACGTGCCCTCTGCTCCTCGGTGTCCTTGCCAGGCACGGAGAAGCCATCAGTGGCCCGGGGAGCTCAGTGGAGAGGAAAGAAAGCAGACCAGAGAGGGGACAGAGTTCTCTCTGGGTGCTTCTTCTTGAGCAGAGGCCAGACTGTGCTGCTGGCCCCAACATGAGTCAAGGCCTGGTCCTCGCGGAAGCTGGGCACCTAGGGTGCTGGACACCCAGACTGCATGTGACTCTACCAGAGATGTCACGGGGAACTGCTTGTGAGTGGCTGAGAACAGAATCTGGCTTAATGCTTCTAACAAGTTAATGTTTGTGCTCATGGGCTCTGTGCACATTTAAGAATTAATTAAATCCTTTAAGGAAGTCATTTATGTTTGAGACCAAAGAAGACACTCAGGGGCAGAGCTCCCCGAAAGAAGAAGCCCAATCACACAGCTCTGCGCCTTGGCAGGCCCCGCAAGACCAACTTTCCTGCAGTCAGATCCACAGTGCACTCAGATACGTTTAACCCGTTCTTTCCACAAGGCTCTTGGGGCGGCATATTAAACTCGAGTTATTTTCAATTTCATCTAAGGTGTCTCTATCCAATGCAGTTTCTTCAAAGTCTGCAATGTGGGATTCAAAATCTCTCAGCATCATCAAAGTCTTAGGAAAATATATTACTAGGAAGTGGAGCTGCTACTTGTGTGTTAATTACAACAAGCTCGACTGCTGCACAGATAATCTCCAGCGTCAGAAGCACCGCTCAGGCAATATCAGGAAAAACAAAATCTTTTTAAAAAACATCCTAAATTCTCTGTTTCACCCTTTGAGGAAAAAAGCGTGGTTCATTGTGCAGCTAAAACTCATCTATTTAGTTGTTCTTATAAAGATTTCACTGATATTTGAAATGTTCCTCCCTTGAAAGAGAAAAACCAAGGTAAATTTTCAGGATCCAGTCTCAGGACTGCTTTGCTATTTTCAGTCTTTCTCTGCTTTTTCAGAAGAAAGCCTATGGATCACCCATTAGGGCCAGATTCTGGGTGCCAGGAGAATTTGACCATGCTTAAGTTGATCACAGGTATTTATTTTTTTGGATGGTTTCACTGTCTGTCCTTCACCTGTGAGGTGAACCCAGTGTTTGTAACACACAGGATTCTTCTCTCCCATGAACTTGAAGAGGAGGGCAGGCATCTCTCACGATGAGGTTCCCAGGGAAGGGCCTGGAGGCCAGTCACTGACCGAGGCTTCAGGGGAGCCAGGGCACCCTGTCCTCCCAGGAACAGAGAGCAGACCCATGACCCAGACAGCATTCGTGGGCTTTGGAGGCAATAAAGGTCGAAGACAGGAATGTGGAGGGCCCAAGAGGCGGAAGGGAGGAGTATATTTTCAAATTAAGTTTTTTTTCTTTAATGGGGAGGAAAGGTCAGTTTATCCCCACTTACTTAGAACTTCTAAAGGGAGTCCTTATCAACTCTGATCTGAAGGTCCTCACCGGATAAAGACGGCCTGTGTGGACCAGGGAGAAGCCCGACATTGGGGTGTCCATGGCAACTTTAGGGGATGCAGGGACTCCCCATCAACTAGCTGAGGTCACAGGGTGAGAGACCTACTCTTCACTGCCCCTCAGCTCCCCAGGGGAAGCCCTGCTGGCTCCTGTGTGTCCCCAACACCCTCTACCCTCGTCAGCTCCCTCTGTAAGAGAGAGCAGGCCTCAGGCCAGAGCCTGCTGCAGGCAGCAGTGCTCAGCCAGAATTTAATAACATTGTTCTCATTTTATTTATTTTTATAATTACCTTTAATTTAGAGCAAGCGATACAAATTTCCATTTAGGGTAATGATATAGTTTCTTTTTAAATGCATTAAAGTAAAAAATAGTGAATTAATTAAAAAAATATTAGCAGGGGTACAAAAACACAGCAAAAATGAGAAGGTGGCTTTATTGCAGTGTAGCTCGGTGGTGAAAAGCATGGAGAAGGGATCTATGTTGCCTGCAACTGGGGCATGGCATTTTTAAAAAAATTTTCTGAAACAGGTGAAGGGACCCTGAGCTACTACTGGAGAGTTTAGGGTTTTAGGCAGCAGTTCTGAAGAAAAACCCATAAAGACAAGACCCATTGACCCCAGAGGTTTAAAATGGATCCAAGTCTCAGGAAAATGCACCAGAAAGATCCCTGATAGAGCAGTCCCTCTCCTGAGTAAGACTGTTAGTTTCCTAGAAAGGATTAAGGGTGCCTGGCAAACCTGGGGACCCTATTGCCAGAGAAGAGCTTTACAAGATGTCAAGCAATATATGATGGATTCTGATTACCACCCCACACCCACACCTCACCTTTCTCTAAACTGACACCTCCTCGCAACACTACTTCCCTTGGGGCACTTACTGTATTTTTCCTGCTCTCAGTATTGATAATAGGCCAAGACTCTCATCTCTTTTAGAGGAGACTTCTTCAGGCTCGTCTTCACAGTCCTCATATTACCTAACACATAAAGATGCTAATTCACTCCATCCATCCTTCCATCTACATATCTATCAATCCATCCAGCTACCCAAATATCCATCCATCATCCATTCATCAATCCATCCTTGTTTTTGTCCCTCCATCTAGTCAATAAATATTTATTGAGTATTTTGTATATTTCACAAGGTCTGCTGCAGCGCCCCCAGCATGCATGTGGGCATCAGGGATATAGCAACAATAGCAGGAGACAAAAATGTATTTTAAAAATGTATGGTAATAGGGGAGGCAGAAATTAAAGCAGTGGCTGTTCTGTGCCAGGGTAAATGAATGAATGAGTAAAGAAATGGATCTGGAAACCCCTTTTCTGTCTCACTGCCGGGCACTGGGGCTTGTGGAGTCCAGGGATCCTGGGGGTGAACAAGCAATTTGGTAGATCAGAGGTTGCACATGCGGGTCCCTGGCCAGCTGGGTTTCTTGGAGTGAGATGACAGACACTGTGGAGCTTGCTCATCTGTCCCCAGCCACTGAGGCTTGCCCAGCCTGTGCGAAGGGCAGGCAAGGGCAGGGCTCCCTCCCGGGGGCTCCAGCAGGAGCAGGGCTGCCGCCACAGCAGCTGTGGCAGGGCGTGGGGCAGGGGAGTGGTTACTGCAAAGGGCGGCGGGGAGGTGGGGCAGGTGGGCGAGTGGGCAGGCAGGAACAGGACGGGTATTAGAGAGGAGGCGAGACTCCTTGCCAGCCGACTGAGTGTGGCCTCTGAAGCCAGACGTGGAGCAAGTTTCCCAGGGCCTGGGTGACACATTCTCCACCCTGTCCCATGTGTTTTGCCAGGGGCCTGGGTTACCTCCTTGCTGGCTTGAGTACATGCTGCGGGTGGGGAAGGATTGCTTCCGGTGGGGCACCCTGCGGCTTAGCTAAGGCCAGCCTAGGGACACTGTCTCCAGGCCGCAGGGATGCTGGGGATGAGGCCTGGCTGCAGCTCATTTTCATTCTCGCTTTAGTACTCCTCCTGCTCCAGGATGCCCTGCTTCAGGCCCCATGCGTCCGGATGCCCTTGTATCCCTGGCATGCACACAGGAGGCTACAGAGGGCCCTGTGGGTGGGACTCTAGTCTCTCTGGGGCTCCTGCACAGTGAAAAGGAGGCCAGAAATCCTTACAGTGCAGGGTGGGCAGGGAGAGCAAGGGGAATGATGTAAGTGAGGAGGTGCTCTGTGAACCACAGAACGCGCAGCTCTCCAGGGCTTCACTTTCCTTCAGCAGCCAGTAGACGTCTTTATTGAGTGTACGTAGTACAGTGGGTTGAGCACTCAGATTACAGGGCTTCTTTGGAATCTCAGGAAGCTGGGGGCACCCCTGGGAAAGTGACGTTAGGCTGTAGATCTGCAAGGTGCAGATGTGGGGGGCAGGATTGCTATGGAAAGAATAGCACGTGCAAAGGCTCTCTGCTGAGAGAACCTATGAAATCCACACAAACTTTCTGAAGACTTCTGAACTGTCACGAGTAAACAGATAAAATTATTTTTCCTTGAAGCAAACAAGAAAAGCCCTATGAGAAAGACCCAGTGGTAGAATTCCAGATCCCTTGGCAAATGGCAAGTAGACAGCTGGGCAGGGTGAGAAACACATTCTTGGTGCCTGTTTTAGAGGCTTATTTTGTGTTCAGGGAAAACAGGAGAAGGCTCAGTCTTCCTCTTCCCTTCACACCAGACAGTTCTACAAGAGCCCAAGCCAATGTGTGGCTTGGGACTTCAGGGTGTGCACAGAACCTTCTGGACATTCCAGATCTAGATTTGAATGAACTCAGTGAAAGAGAGCAAAGATGGGAATAAATTGTCATGATTCTGGGCAGGGGACTGGATGAGCAGAAGAGAAGCTGAGGAGGTGGGGTGGCATGGGGATGGACTGGAAGAGAGGATGGGGTCTTTCATCAGCCAAGACTCATTTGGTTTCAAGTAACAGAAAATTCAACCCAAACCAGCTTAAAGCACCAGGATGCAAAGTATGTAAATCGCTCAGCTTCAGGTATCATTTGATCCAGGAGCTCAAATTATGTTACTTAGCGGCTAACTTCTCTCTTCTGCCTCCTCGGCACTTGTCCCCAAATGCTACATCTCCACCATCAGCAGTTTCAGACTCTTGGTAGCAAAATGGCTGCTAAAGCTCCAGACCTCTCTGGAGTGTGTCTGAAGTACCTGCAGCTCACTAACAAGCCCTAGCTCTCTGTCATTATTAGATCATGTGCTGAGTCTTGAATTTATCACCAAGGCCAGGGTTTGGAACATTCTGATGGACTCAAATGAAGCCCACAATCAGGATCTGAGGTTTGGCTGCATCCCACTCAAACCCCAGGACTAAGGAGGAAAAGAGGACTTCCGTCATGCGGGGACAGTGGTGAGCGTGGGTGGAAGGAGATGGATGCCTGTCCAAGTGTCTGCAGTTGGTGGAGGAGTTTACACCTGGTTAGCTCTGCTCCCCAGTAGTATGGGCACGAAACCAGCCCCATGAGTGTGCAGAAGTCCCAGATCCCAGTAAAAGTCACGAGCGTGAGAGCGATATTTATGGGAAGCCCCTTCCCAGACCGAGGGCTGGCTTCCCCCTCCCAGCAGAGCTGCGGTGGTGGGGCCAGTAACATACCCCAGCTGGGCGTGGCTGTGGGAGGCCCCTCAGAGGTGATCTACCTTGGCAAGATCTTTGTCACACTCCAGGGAGCTACAAACAGGTAATGCTTGGCTTCCCCAGGCCTGTGTTATGAAAAGCTTGAGTTACAAAACGCTCTGGCTATTAAAAACCTGCTACTGACTTTAACGGCAATAAAATATCTGCTGTTTATGAGTAATTAGCCACTTCTGAAAAAGAGCTCTATTCCTTTAAATTTATGGGGTGCCTTGATTTATGCATTTCATGGGAGGATGTCTTGTTACATCACGTCAACCTGATGTAATTTGATGCAAATCAAACACATGAACGGGCGAATGGAAACATTCTCTCCTGCCTGCTTTCTGAAGACTGTTTCTAAATGCGGGGTATCTCTGGCCTCTGCTCCATCTTCACTCTTCTTGGGGAGATCCTGAGCTTCTTCCGTCCTGGGAGTGCTGATTGCAGCCCCTGACCGCCTTCCTGGGAGGATCTCACACCCCGGAGGGTGGCATAGACTCAGCAGCAGCTGGTTCATGAGCTTCACGCTATGCTCCAAGCTCTGCAGAGGCTGGGAGGCCCCAGGCTGCCAGACTTCTTGATTGTATGGACCCCAAGAATGGTCAACACACACAGAGGACATGATATAATCAAGTGTCTAATTTTATTTTATTATCTGATTGGAGGAGGAATTATGAAAAAAAAAAGAGAGATTGATGAGTTTGGGATCTGGTGGTGGAAGGTGTCTTATGGAAGTCTTCTGGTAGCTGCTGGCCCTATTTGGCTGCTGAGGGGGCAGAGGCAAAAACATTCCAGAATTTGTTGGTTGCCCTGCCCATCTATTTATTTATGCATTATTTCTTCTTTCATCCACTCAGTCAGCAAGCCAACATTTACTTGCTGCTGCTGCTGCTAAGTTGCTTCAGTCGTGTCTGACTCTGTGCGACCCCATAGATGGCAGCCCACCAGGCTACCCCATCCCTGGGATTCTCCAGGCAAGAACACTGGAGTGGGTTGTGCCATTTCCTTCTCCAATGCATGAAAGTGAAGTCACTCAGTCATGTCTGACTCTTAGCGACCCCATGGACTGCACCCTACCAGGCTCCTCCATCCATGGGATTTTCAAGGCAAGAGTAACAGAGTGGGTTGCCATTGCCTTCTCTGCAACATTTACTTATAGCACCTACTAAATTTCTTGATTGCTTAGGAAGTAACTAAGGGAAGTAAAATACAGACACATATCTACTAACTTGCTATGTAACTTTGGGAGGGGTCATCACTTATCTTCTGGCATCAGTTTACCTATCTGTTAAATGGGCATATCAGGCTAAGTGAGTAGGAGCTGGATGATCTCTGAGGTTTCCCTAGTTTTGCCACCCTGCTATCATCTGTGTATCCCTTCCCTCAAAAAGCACATCTGTGAAAAGAGAGAAGAGACACCAGAGCTCACANACATCCCAGAGGTGGGCTTGTCATAGTGGGAGATGGGACAGGGAGCAGGAAGACGCGTCCACATCAGAGACACAGGGATCTGGAGGTTCTTTGCTGGGAGAATGAAGGGGAGTAACAGAACTCAAAGAGGCTTAATAATGCCTTTTAAATAACTAAAAGGTGATTTTTTTTCTCCCTTTCTTCCTTTCAGAGAATGACGGACAAATGGCAAATGGAGGCTGAAATGGGCTTACACCCCAGCAGGAGAGTGTGGATGAGATGTGTGAAGGGCTTTCCTGGTAGTGAGAGGGCTTCCGGGCCTGGGGTAGCAGACAGTAGGGTGGTGGATGAAGCATAAAGGAGGACCCTCAGGCTGCTGGAAACTTCCTGCCCCATCCTGATCGCTTGGAGGCGTATTTGCTCCCTGGAAGAGCCCAAGGCTGCATTCTTTCACAGAGATGCAAGAAGGTGCATAGTGAGGGAGGACAGGCGGTTAGTGGCTGAAGGTGTGAGTTCTTTGCATGCATGAGTGCTAAGTTGCTTAGGTCGCATTCCACTTTGCAACCTCATGGACTGTAGCCCGCCAGGCTCCTCTGTCCATGGGTTTCTCCAGGCAGGAATACTGGAGTGGGTTGCCATGCCCTCCTCCTCCTGGGATAATATGAGAACACTCTCTCAGGACCTTCACCTTTAGCTCCAAGAAAATGAGACCATGAGGAAGCTCCCAGTCTAGAAATGAGGCATTCTCCGAGTCAGAAAATGGAAGCGCATCCCTAGGGTATCCACCTCAGAGTGCCTCAAGCCACCTAGGAAAGGGGCGTATCCTAGAGTCTCAGCTTTCCCCAGCAAAGGATACTCGGGGTCTCCTGTCCCTTTAAAGCACTCCCCACCTGATGCCACAGCTGGCTTGAAAATGGGGCCAACCCAGCAGCTCTCAAAGGAGCCAGCGCAGTAAATGATGAGCAGCTCCCTTGAACTCATCTCCCCGAGCCTGGTGTTTAAAGTGAATTGAAACGAATATCTGATAAATGAATAAACCTGTAAATGGAATCAAAAACCTTATGAACCTGAAGGAGAAATAGGCGTCTCAGGTCTGTTAAGTCTAAATTGAATAAATCTGATCAACTCCCTGACAATTTCTGCCAAAGCTCTTGAAGAAGAAGGAGAAGAANTATTATTGCCCTGTATCACAGATGGGTAACTGAGGAATTTCTACATTGGAACCCGTGGGACTTCAGGTCTTTTGGAATAAGACACAGTTCACCTTTGGCAGTGGAAGGCATGTATCATGTCATACAGAGTCCCAGGAAAGAGATTCCTCCAGGGCCCCAAAGATTTCGCTAGCCACAGGGCCGTTGACTGTGGGTGCTGCTTGTTTAGATTGTACCTCCGCACCAAGCTCCTGAAGCTGAAAAATGCCTTGTGTCTTCTGAAAGTCTGTCCTTAGGAAGTAACTCTGGGGAGACACTGGTGTCATGATTATGCCAGTCAAGTACAGCCTGTCTAAGGTGGGGGGCAGACCAACTGCACGCTGATGGCCCTGGACCCATGCACGCTAATGGCGTTTTCTCCCTTGTGAAAAGAGAAACGTTCGTTTTTAATGTCTCCCCTAGAGCTCAGCATCGGTGAAGTTCAATTCCAGCCATTCTGTGATTGGTGAAGGTTCAGGCTCAGGGCTGGGCTGGGAGATCCCTTCCTTGTCAGGTGTACCGCAGGCGTGAATCAGGACCAAGGACGAGCGGCAGTAGCTGAGGGTAGTGGCCCACCCGGCTGGCCTCCTTGGTTGATGCTTGGGAAGCTGTGACTCCCAGAGGGGCTGGGGCCCACCAGGCTAAGAACTGTCTGGGCTGAGGTGCAGGTGTGTGGTTTCAGAGAGTGGAGGGGGTGGAGGCTCTGTCCTACCAGGCAGGATGCGCTGTTGCCTGGAGTGTCCAGACCTGCTACACAGGAGATGCCCACTGGGAGAGCAGGTGGGTGCCCCCACCCTGGGGGAGTCAGCTACATGCACCTCCCCTCCACCCCCGGGCTTGCTGTTCTAGGCCTGGGAAGGATGCTCCGTGGAGTGCGTGCCACCAAGAGAAGGCATTCTGTTGTGCTCCAGCGGCTCCTTCACTCCTAACTGGGGGGTGACCGGTTCCTGGGGTCTGGGAGGGATATGTCAACAGAGGTTCAGAGTAGGGACGAGGACAGTGGCGGCGTCCTCCTGACGAGAGACGTGCTCTGAGGGAGATGTGATCATTGCCCTCCGAAGCCTCTGGGTCTCCTGACCCTTTTGTGAGTGAACAGTACTCAGATGTTATCAGTCTCTGTAGCTGATGATTTGGGTCCCTGTGCCCTCTTGCTTGGGAGCAGTCTGAGCGTTTTCTCTGCAGAGCCTGGCACAGTACCCGGCTCATGGTGGGTCATCAGAAATGCTCAATGAATGGATGGATGGATGGATGGATGTTTGCATGAGCAGGTGGACTGAAGGAGGCAGAGCAGTCAGAAGCAATGTGGGTTTATAAAGAGCAGGTTGAGGGGTTTGGAGTCTATTCAGCTGGAATCTGTAGGTACACATTATGTGCGAAGCCTTCTGTTTGGGTCAGATATTGGTCCCTGGAGGTCTTATACAGGATGGCAGGGATGAGACAGGGACCCAGATAATCCACCATGAGACAGAGTGGGATCAGCTCTTCATAGAAGGTGTGAAGGCTGGGGCTGTAGTGGCTTATGGATGGCAACATTTGACATAAGGCTCCATCCATGGAACAAACTTCTTACCTGGCTTGTGCCCTGAGGAGCGGAGAGGGTAGCCTGCCCTGGTGTCCCAGGAGTGGCCTGTGGTCTGTCTTTCTCCCCTGGGTCCCCTTCTCTCCTCCATGAGAAATGCTGTGTGCCAGGCCTGCAGCATTTGTTGCTTGGTCTGTTCACTCATTCATTCATTCCCTAATTCAATCATTTATACTTTTGGTAAATATTTATTGACTGCATCCTCTGTGCCTGGCTCCGTGCCAGGGCTGAAGGTGCCCCAGTGAAGGCGATGGTCATGGTCCTTGTCCTCAGGGGGCTTCTGGTCAAGTGTACAAACAGGGCCAACCCGTGTGAAAGCCACTGGAAGGGGGAAAGAGTCAGCCAGGAGGAGCCCTGTGGAGACAGACACCAGGGTTCCAGCCTGGGCCTGGGGCATTGAGGATGGCATCCTGGGTCAGGTGGCATCTAATTTGCCCACAGAGGACAGGGCACAGGGAACAAATGGACAGGGCAGGGAGAGTGTGCCAGACAGTGGGACTGAGAGGCACAGGAGGGCAGGAAGGCCCCTCATCTGCTCGCTCAGAAAAGGGAGTTCTCTCTTCCAATTCTGACAGGTTTGAGCAAGAGTTGGCAGAGGGTGCTCCCTCCCAGGTGGCGTTAGCGGTCAAGAATCTGCCTGCCAATGCAGGAGACGTAAGAGACACAGGTTCAATCCCTGGGTCGGGAAGATCCCTTGGAGGAAGGCATGGCAACTCACTCCAGTACTCTTGCCTGGAGAATCCTGGTGAGCTACAGTCCATGGGGTCACAAAAGGTTGGACACAACGAGTGACTTGGTATGCACACACATTCTGTCCTCAAGCACGTGGGAACTGCTGGAAATTCATCCTCTTTCCCGGAGTCCGCCTGCATGTGGCGGTGACACCCATTGCTGGCCCAGCCTTCTCTCCTCTCCCAGGAGTCTGGCTCGGCAGAAGCAGGCCAGGCAGCCTGGTGACCTGTACAGGAGCTGGAGATGTTGAGCTGGGGATTCTAAGGGCCACAAAGGAGTGAGGTCCTGGCTTGGCCTTGGGCCCCGTCTACTGGTCTGAGCCCAGTAGTCGCAGGCAGCAGAGGCCCCACTGGTGCGCCTGGATTTTTGCTCAGTAAGGATTGTGTGTACTTAGGAGATGATGTGTATCTGAGCTTATATCTTCGCCAGGTGCCCCTGTGAATGAATCTCCCTGGGCTGGTTGCTATGAATATTTCACAGT
Source organism: Neotragus pygmaeus (assembly GCA_006410875.1). NCBI lineage: Eukaryota > Metazoa > Chordata > Mammalia > Artiodactyla > Bovidae > Neotragus > Neotragus pygmaeus. Next base: position 365,612 of record SJYV01018416.1, read on the forward strand.
CAGGCCCTCTTTGATCACTCTTGCATATGTGCATTCTACATTATATTTAGTTTTGCACTGAATCAAATCTGAGGCTTCTGTGAAATGAAAATAAACTGTTCGACATGATATCATAGTCCAGAAGGGCTCAGACTTAAACGACTTTAATCAGGGCTGAAAGGGTGAATGAGGTGTAGCTGAGCACCCTGCCCTCTGTAGAGCATCCTGTGGGTCCCAGTTCCCCAATTGTTCTAGGGCAACAGCTCTGTGCGGAGGCTGAGCAGGGAGCCAAGGTAGGTTAGTAGGGGATTAAATATCTAACTTCCTCTCATGATGAAGTCTGTTTCAAAAGGAAACGAGAAAGCCGGTGAGAGAGAAATAATCGATACACTTCATGACAACTGCTGGTATCTTTCTCAGTTTTGTGATATTTCAAAGTTAGGGCAGTCACTAAAAGCTTATATATATAGTGTTAGTTGCTTTCCCTGATGGGGTGGACACAGTTCAGATAAATCAATTAGAGCAAATTAGGGGATCATTTCCTTCCCAAATCATCCCATCTGGGGAGGAATGGAAACACCACTTGGTGGCTGAGATCCTAGGGGGAGAGGCCTGGGGTGTGGCTCACAACATGCTGTCCATTTTTGTGATACTCTAGGCCATCTTTCTTTCCTGTACTGTGATCATCAGAAGCTAGAGGACAGATCTGAGTAGGACTGGATCCTCCAGGAGCTACAGGCAGGGCTGATAAGACGCTTACTCTCAGAAAGGCCCACAGCAGAGGAAGTATGACCTCTGATAACCGTGTAGTATGGCACCATCAATGTCTTAACCGTTCCAGAGAAATAGCATAGGAGCTATGGGGATTGAGTGATCGCCTCCAGCCTGGGGCAAATCCAGGAAGGCTTCTTGGAGGAGGCAACATCAGGAAGGCACATGGAAGGTAGATTGGGGCTGCCACCCTTGGAGAGGCTTGGGTGGGCTTCCAGGATTTTTGGAGTGGTCCTTCTTCCACTTGTTTTGCTGTTACAAAGAGGAAGAGGGGAGGCCAGTGTCTTCTTCCAAACTCTAAGTGACCTTTTCTGTCTCATGCAGGGGTAACCCTCACCATGGTGAGAACTTCAGCCCTTACATGTTTGGTTTATGGTCCAGGAGTTTATTTTCACCTTCTATTTTTCTCAAAAATAGAAGATTTTGAAGAATAAGTATCTCCTCTGATCCACATTTGGTAGAAAACTGCTAGTGTGCAGTGCTGTGAGGCATGTGTGTTATGTGATGACTCCAGAGGGGGCTTCTTGGAGCCCCTGTTTTGCCCCAGATTTAAGCTCCATGCTCCACAGATTGACTCTGCAGTCTGCGCTTGGCCACGCCCTCACTGTCTTTCCCAGGAACTTTCTATTCTGAGGCCCCCTGTTGCAGACACTGACCCCGCTGTCCCACACAACCTTCTTCCTCTTCTCTGCTTATTCCAGGCTCTTCCCAGGTGTTCTCCTCACTGATCTTTCGTCCCTTCTCCCTTTTGCATCCCTTCTCCACCTCTCCCAGCCTCACAGCATGTTGATGAGTCCTCGTTTCAGCACTGGACCCTGCTCTGGGGTTTCCGTTCATTTGTTTCCCTTCCATGAGTTAGCTTCAAAGGCAAGACCTGGTCTTGCTTGTGTACCTCTATGTAGGCATTAAGAAATGTTATTGAGTGATGTGAGGTCCACTTTACAGATGCACTCAGAAAGTTGGCAATGAGTGAGTCTTTATTAACCACTTTTGTGTGCCTTGCTTGTGCCTTGGTTATGTCCTTCAGCTCTCAGCATTTACTCTACTCCCAGATGAAGGTCCTGTCTGGATCTCGAAGGCTGTTGTGGTCAACTCCTGAGAAAGGTTACACAGGGCACAGTCATCTGTCATTTGAATGCCACTTTCTCTCTCCTGCAAATCCATTTGCCTTCTCAAAATCCTGTGAAGTGTGTAGGACAGTTAATACGAGTCCATTTTACAGACAAAGAAACTGAGGCTCAGGCAGGTGCCTAAGGTCAAACAGATGTCAGTGGAAGAGCTGACAACTAGATGCATGTTAGTGGCCTTTCCAGAGCTTTCTCTCTCCTTACTCCAGTCTAGTTGGGAGAATAACCCACCCGACACAGGACAGGAGTAGGTGGACTAATGTATCCACTCTTAGGGATCTTAAGAAAACAAGATAATATAAATAAGTGGTTGTGTGACCCTCCCCCAACCAGTGATTGACAGATGTGGCATTTCTAGCCCCAAAGTGCCCTCTTGCACCCACCCCACCATGCCAGCCCCCAGTGGTTCTTTCTTTGGAATATACTGCCTGTTTCCACCCTGGGCACACGTGGCTGTGACGGCTCTGGTTCCTTAGCTTCCTTTGAGCTTTCCTGTGAGCTGAGGCTTCCTTTGTTTCCACATGTTTCACAAAGGAAGGTGCTGGCATCTGTCAGCATTCAGCCTAGCAAGACTGAACGTGGTGTAGACATCAGAGGGGAACAGCCTTCCCTCCAGCATGTCCTGCTTGGGCCCGGGAGTCAGGCTTCCCAGCTGTGTGACATTTTGAGGCTTACATATTCTGAGCCTCAGTTTCCTCATTTTCTGTATTGGACTAGTATGGTACCTACCATCCTAGGTTCTGTGAAGCTAAATGAGATAAAGGTTGTGAAGTAGTTAGCACAGTGTTGGTGCTGATGCACGATGCTGCCATAAAGTGGAGGACGATGATGAGTATGAAGAAGATGATAAGGATTCGGATTCTGTGGCTAATGTAAATGGTGATGATGAGTGGTGGCTGCAGTGACAGTGGTGATGTTGACAATTATTGCTATTTTCTTTGAGAGCTCTCGCTGCCTGACAAGTCCACAGGCTTAACAACTACCCCACACGAGGTTAATTCCATCCCCTGTTTGCCTGGCTTTGTGTGGGGTGGGCAGATAGTGAGTCAGGAACTACTGACAGAAGTCTGCTCTGCCGGAGAAGAGGACCGGGAGAGTTCTTGGTGGGTGTTTTCCTTTCCCATCTGATGTGTTCATTATCTGTATTCAGTTCTGGGCTAGTTTCAACTTGTCCAAAAGCCAACATGCCGGAGAGACCTCTTGGCCTTTGAGAATTTTGAAATCATCCAAAGTCTTCAAAGAGAGGTTACTTTTTTCTTCTTCCTCTAAGTCCACCAACTCTTGTCCCACAAATACTGAAACTGCCTGGGCTTCTGTAGGACCACTCGGTTCAACTGAGTCCTGCTCCCCTTTACAGACAGAGACCACCCTGACACTTTGGCCAGCCTTCCACCCAGAAGGGAAGGTTGGGGAGTTTGACCATGCTCTCCAACTCGACTCTCCTGGTTACATGGTTGCCATACTCTGCAGCCCTAGTTGAATGTCATATTTTCATTAATAAATTCAGCAAGGATTTAACTGTTTCCGGCCCTGTCTCATAGCGTTGCCTACACATCAGTCAAAATAGAACAGGTCACCCGTGCTGCTCTCCTGTTTATCTATTAATCGTCTGGCAAATAAACCACTCAGTACCCTGCCCACCTCAGTAATGTTTGTGATGTAATTTGTTTGGATGCCCAAATGTCACCAGCGTTGATTGTAAGAGATGAAAAAATGTACTTGCTCAGCATCGCAAGCTCTAGGCCAAAATGTAAGCATGAAATCTCTGGTTTATTTTTGTAATAATGTTTACAGCTGTTTAATGACCCTGAAAAGGTTCAGTAGTCTGGTGTTCTGTATTTCAGAACAGGAGTGTATTATGCTTATAACAACCTTGGTTAAACAGTTTGAGCTACAACAATTGGAAAAATGGTATTTAATAAGAAGCCATTGTATTCTAGGTGAAGTTGTCTTAATTACTGCTTATCTCAAGTGTTAAGAAAGCAAGGTGCATGTGGGGAAGGGCCAAGGGTCATTTGCGCCCCCCAGGAAACAGGTCCACCTACTGCCAGAACCTCTGTGACATGATTTGGGGGTAAAACCCACAGTGGTGTTTGCAACCCTTGTTGTGAACCCATGCATCCCACCCCTTGCCCAGCCACTGGGGGTGTTGATCTCCTGCAAGGTTTCTGAGGCAGTGCCTTCACCTCATTGATAAAAAAGGGAATATTTAGCTGTGCTTGGCTAGACAACAATATTTGATTTTTAAAAATCCAGTTGAAATGGTTATTTTGAAAGTCATTTTATTTCCCAGCTATTCTTTTTCATGGTATAAGGATAAAACTCCTCCATGCAACTTACTGGCAAGATCTATATTTTTTGGGCTATTCATAAGATTACTTTTTTTTTTTTCCTGTGCTAGCAAAATGAAACTGTGTTTTTGTGTAAAATTTATTTAGACTCCTAGCAGCTGGCATTTCTGGTGTCCTGATAGTTTCAAATTTCATTCTGAGTGAAAGATACAATTAGGTTTTCTATTGGAAGAGTTAAGTGAAAACTTTTGTCATTGATATCACAGGAAATAATCTTGAAGGCAGAAATGCAAAATCAAAATAACTATTAGCACCATCAAAGGCAGCTGAATGGCTCACAGTACCTGCAATGATGGGGGTGAGGAGACAGAATGCGTTTTGATAATCTGTGCATCCAGTGATGGGTTTCATATGCTGAGAATACCCTCATCATGAAATTGCAGAGCTCAAGTAGAAACCCTCTAGCCTTCAGAAGCTTTCAGCTGGGGCCCCAGACTGTGTTCAGAGGTGGGTCTGGCATTTCCAGGTGAGGAATGCCGTGGTGGCCAGGACTCAGGCCTGGGCCTGGGTCTTCCTTAATATGGACAGTAGGGTTGAGTGCCCCCATGCCCCACCATGACCCTGGGCTCAGGATCGATCGGGATTAGGGTGGGATGTGCAGTGTCTTCATGCTGGAGGGCTGACACACGAATCGACAGTTCACCGCGTCCCCTTCCCAGCCTCATCTGGCTGCCTGTCCACAGTTCAGTAGATTACGTACCGTTTGGTTCCTTCCATTGGTCAGCCAGGGTTTACTGATCTTCCTGCTACGCTTTGGGCTGGGGCCGCGAGCTGATGGCCGGGCGAGCTGTCCTCCATGGTTAGCAGTTTGTTTACTGCTTTTTGGTTTTGCTAAGGGTTTTCCTGCCGAGGCGAGAGGGTTAAATGGGTTATTGTATAGGTTCCTCAGACGGTCCCAGCTGCCCTGTTGCCTTCAGCCCAGGGTCATGGCCTACCCTGCCCTGGCTCCTGGCTTCTTAGTGTGGGTTCCTCAATGGCTGGCACACAGGGTGACGGCTCCAGAGCCAGGGCTGTCGAGTGAAGGATGGGTTGGTACTTGGGATAAAGTGCTCCCGGGTTATTAGGGACCACGGGGGGCAGTGTTGCCTGTGGATGTATGTGTCTGCAGCCTTTGTCAGGACAGGGGAGTGTCTCCCAGGGGCACTGACATACGTTCGCTGCAGTTCTGCGAGAAAGCACNTTTTTTTTTTTCCTGTGCTAGCAAAATGAAACTGTGTTTTTGTGTAAAATTTATTTAGACTCCTAGCAGCTGGCATTTCTGGTGTCCTGATAGTTTCAAATTTCATTCTGAGTGAAAGATACAATTAGGTTTTCTATTGGAAGAGTTAAGTGAAAACTTTTGTCATTGATATCACAGGAAATAATCTTGAAGGCAGAAATGCAAAATCAAAATAACTATTAGCACCATCAAAGGCAGCTGAATGGCTCACAGTACCTGCAATGATGGGGGTGAGGAGACAGAATGCGTTTTGATAATCTGTGCATCCAGTGATGGGTTTCATATGCTGAGAATACCCTCATCATGAAATTGCAGAGCTCAAGTAGAAACCCTCTAGCCTTCAGAAGCTTTCAGCTGGGGCCCCAGACTGTGTTCAGAGGTGGGTCTGGCATTTCCAGGTGAGGAATGCCGTGGTGGCCAGGACTCAGGCCTGGGCCTGGGTCTTCCTTAATATGGACAGTAGGGTTGAGTGCCCCCATGCCCCACCATGACCCTGGGCTCAGGATCGATCGGGATTAGGGTGGGATGTGCAGTGTCTTCATGCTGGAGGGCTGACACACGAATCGACAGTTCACCGCGTCCCCTTCCCAGCCTCATCTGGCTGCCTGTCCACAGTTCAGTAGATTACGTACCGTTTGGTTCCTTCCATTGGTCAGCCAGGGTTTACTGATCTTCCTGCTACGCTTTGGGCTGGGGCCGCGAGCTGATGGCCGGGCGAGCTGTCCTCCATGGTTAGCAGTTTGTTTACTGCTTTTTGGTTTTGCTAAGGGTTTTCCTGCCGAGGCGAGAGGGTTAAATGGGTTATTGTATAGGTTCCTCAGACGGTCCCAGCTGCCCTGTTGCCTTCAGCCCAGGGTCATGGCCTACCCTGCCCTGGCTCCTGGCTTCTTAGTGTGGGTTCCTCAATGGCTGGCACACAGGGTGACGGCTCCAGAGCCAGGGCTGGCGAGTGAAGGATGGGTTGGTACTTGGGATAAAGTGCTCCCGGGTTATTAGGGACCACGGGGGGCAGTGTTGCCTGTGGATGTATGTGTCTGCAGCCTTTGTCAGGACAGGGGAGTGTCTCCCAGGGGCACTGACATACGTTCGCTGCAGTTCTGCGAGAAAGCACCGTGGTCCCAAAGGGAAGGCATTCTCCCTGTGCTTGCTCCCCAAGGGCTGGGGAAAAGGAGAAATGCCACCTTCTCCCAGAACCATGAGCCCCTGGAGGCAGCCCCACCTCCCATCCCCTGAGCTCTTAGGGCTATGCTGGATCCAACCCTTTATCAGTAGGATAAGTGATCCCTTTGTTTCCCAGGGATTTCTTGTATTTCTTGCTAGAGGAAATTCACTTAGGGGCTTGCTGCCCCTCCCCCAACACAGTCATGTTCCTGTACACACACACTCACGTGCACACACACACCTATATACCTCGATTGCAATGGTTTCTCCTTTCTCTCAACTTTGAATTCAGTCTCTCTGGGGCCTTTTCATTGCTTTCCGCTTACTGGTGGCTTTGCCTGCACTGGCCCCTTTGACCCAGAAGCCCTTGAGGGCAGTTACATAAAGGCCCCGGGCAAGCATTTACTGAATGAGTGAGATAAGGGGTAAAGGAATTCCGGATGGGTGAAGTGTCAAGGCTGGAGAAATTGGGGCTGACCCAGGTTTTGTGAGTCTCAGGCTGGGCCTGGGGCCAGCTCATCCTGCCTTGGCTGCTTTGGCCCAGCGACAGCACACCAATTACCCCTTGCTCTTTCCAAGAACTCACACTCCCCTTTCTTGCTCTGAGTCTATCAGCTGGCATTGGTTGTGACTGACCCATGGCTAAGCCTGCACCTGCTCGTGGAATCACAGGGTGTCAGGTCTCACAGAGCATTCTGAGATGATGTCTGACCCTGCCACACTGTGGGGCTTAGCACAGTCTTTGCTGGGGCTCATTAGAAGGGCTGAGGGCCATAATCCTCAGAGCATCTCCTCCAGCTCTGCTGAAATTCTGGGTTCTCCCATGGATCCCAGGATGGATGATCAAGTTCTAAAGGACCTAATTGCTCTCTGTCTCCTAGTGCCAGCATCTGGGGTCAGAGGTGATCCAAGCCCAGATGGCCACTGTGAGTACTTACAGTGAAAATGCTGCTGGAGGGGCATGGTTCTCCCGTGGCTACTTCTAGACCACCAGATTCTGGGTGGAAACCTAGGACCTTTCTGACTCTGACAGGTTCAGATTGTTGGACGTTCAAGGACTTGTGCAAAAACTGAATTTGATTTCCATGAAGTTGGAGTGAAAGTGTTTCTGCTACAGGCTAGCCTTCATTTATGGGCTGTTCATAAATCATCATCCATTCAGTTATAACGATCTGAACTTACAATAATGCAGCTCTGCTCTAGGCCCTGAGGCTTTATTTGTGACCAAGGAAGACATGATCCTGCCTGCACATCTGCAAGAGGGTCAATAAGAAAACTGCATCCCCTCCTGTGATAAGTGCCCTGAAGAAGAAAGTAAGATAATGGGGTAGAGAGAGGCTTTGGGGCTTGTTTTCTGTGTTGAGGTGGACATGGAGGGCCTTTGTGAAAAGGGGATATGTAGTTGAGACCTGCATGAGGGGATGGAGCTGCTGGTGCGTCAGCATATTCTGGAATATTCTGTGGTCAACAATGGCACCTGAAGACTGGTTGCTTAAAGGGTGTTTAAAAAAAGCTTTGTTGACTGTGGAGGGAAAAAATTGAGCATAATAAAAGAATTCCATATTCAAACCTAACTTGAAAAGTCCTCAAGTTCATTATTTGGCAAGTTGAGCTGTTATGTGTACAGCATGACTGGGGGTGGGGGATGTGATCTACAACTTGGTGCTGCTCATCCAACCTGATGTGCAGTCTTGCTGTATTGCACATTCAGCCTCCTCTCCCTCCTGCTTAACTGGCATCAGCTCAGCAGCAGTAACCTGAAAATAGCCCGTCTTCCTGGATTCATGTCTTCTGAGCAGGCCAACTGGGCAGCTTTTGGCAGTGGGCCATCCGTGTTGGCTTTGGACTTTCCAAACTTCCCCAGAGCTGTTGGGCGGAATTTTGAGCACTCCCAAGTGGCTTTGGGGTTATGATCCGTGTTTGCTCAGGAGAGGAGCCAGAGTAACTGGATGGGGCTTGAAGGTGGTAAAATGGCTCTAGACAAGGCCCTTCTCGGCCCCAGTCCTGCTCCAGCAACTTCTCACACTGGGCCTGCTCCTCCTTGCTGGTCAGAGGGTGCATGAGTGCTGGGGCTGGCCGGTCTTATCCACTAGTGCATCTTCAGTGCCAAGGACGGGGCCTGGCACATGGTGGAAACTCAGCAAGTCTACTGAATGAATGTAAGAATCTCCATGAGAAATTACTCCTTTCTGACCAGGCTCCAAAATGAGCTTTTTTCTTCCTTTCTCCCTTCCTTTCTTCTTTTTGTTTTTTGAGTACAGACCGCCACCAGAGACAAATTGAAAGCATTCTTTTACTCCAAGTGACCACGTGCTTGTCTGTGTGTGTGAGTGTGTGTAGTTGTTCACGGATAGTTAACCCTGCACCATGGTTGCAGTTTCTCTCCTTCCTGGAAATAAACATCATGTCTTTTTCTTCTCCTCTCTTGCAAGACAGACTCACAGCCTCTGTCCTCTTGCCAAGGAAGTCAGGTCTCCTGTTGGAGAACCTCCATCCACACACAGTCTGCCTGGCTGGAAGCCCAGTAGGCAGCCGACCCCACCAGGGCTGAATGTGCTTCCTCCACAGTCGAGCTCTGTCCCCACACGTTCCCCTGGGGAACTGCTTGGCCCAGGAATAAGTCCTAGCTGGGGTTAAGCCGTACTCCTGGACCACCTGGCTGGCCAACACATCTAAATATTGGATACAAAGGGGATGGATGTGCAATAACTGTTCCAGTGGCAGGAAACAAATTTGGACTCCTTCAAGTGGAAGACAGATCTGGAAATAGAAGGACCCCAGGCCTGGATTCATTGCCTTTCAAAGTTGAGCTCCCCACATGCTCTGATATTGAGGGGACTATTCCTTCTGCCCCATCCCAGAATGATCTGGCTTTAGCAGTTCTGCATAGGCTGGAGAGGGGCAGAGAGGACTATTAAAGACAATTATGCAGACCTGCTTTGAGTGTTAGTGTTTAACAAACAGCTTTGAGTTCTAATTTTCTGCAAAACACATACTGCAGGTACAATTTGTACTCATTACTGTATATTGGGAAAGTTATTAAAAACACTCAAACTTGGTTGAGACTTCCTATGGCATCGTCCCTGGATTTTAATTGGTTTTTATCCAGTCCTATAAAAGATCTCTTTAAGCCCAATCAAAGTCTCTGCTGCAGATATCATGCCAGTTGAAGAATAGGGTAAGCCCACTCTGCGGTGTAAGTCTTTACCCCCTACCCAAATTTAAGCAGTCTCAACAATCCACTAAGATTCCATCACGAGATAATTTATACTTCTTTTGATGGGCATGGTTACCAAATAACAAAATAACAGTGTTTCGTAACAGAAGGGTTAAATCTTAATCTCTAAGGTTTGCAAAGCCGCTACTCGCAGTCTCCTTAAAATTTAATATACCTCGTTAATGCTTCCTTGCAAACACTGAAGGATTTTTATGATTATAATCATGTGTTACAGCACCTAGTACTGTTTCTAAGCAGCATACTAATCAGCTTAATGAGATATTACTGCACTTTTTGTTGACTAAAGCAAAATCCCTTTTATTGTTCTAAAGCCTGTCCTTTACTTTATTTTTTCCCCAAACATTATCTTGTTTTATTATGTACCAGTAAATATCGTGCCATTGGGTTGGATTTTTTTTTGCCAAATCATAAAATAATCTCTTTCATCTCCGAATGGCGAACGTATTGAATATAGTAACCAGAAACAAAAGTTCCAAGTGAGTCAGTTTGGTGTTTCAGTTAAAGCCATGCTGCTCCATGACAAACTCTGAACTGAACCAACAGGTGCAGGTGCTAAAGGGGGGAGAGGAGGAAACGATTAACACGTAGACCCCTGATTTGTTATTAGGTGTTGAAAGTGGTAAAACATTAATAATTTAAACGTGAATGAATAATTGCAGTCTGTAAATAGAAAATACAAGGAAGACGATCTATCGCCAAAACAAATTGGAGGAGCAATGCCATATTGCATAATTGGCATTTAATAATTCATTTTTTTATTATTGTTTTTGACTATAATTCCTTAGCATTATTATGTGTAGGTAAGGCATGCAATGCAAATTCCCCACCAGCTGATGCTGTTGATTCACTGTGCCACGGTACCTGGCACAGATCTGAACTCTTTCTTTATTTTCAGGGATGGAAGAAGCCAGTCTGTGCCTTGGAGTGTCCTCGGCGGCGCCGGAAGCAGAGCCCCATCTGAGCGGCCCCGTCCTCAACGGCCAGTATGCCATGAGTCAGAAGTTGCACCAGATCACCTCCCAGCTCAGCCATGCTTTTCCCGAGCTACATCCGCGGCCCAACCCCGAGGAGAAGACCCCCGCGCCTCTCGACGAGAAGACCCACGTGCCCATGAGTGGCCAGCCCATGGGCAGTCAGATGGCGCTCCTGGCCAACCAGCTGGGCCGGGACGTGGACACCAGCCTCAACGGGCGGGTGGATCTGCAGCAGTTCCTCAACGGTCAGAACCTGGGCATCATGTCCCAGATGAGCGACATCGAGGACGACGCCCGCAAAAACCGGAAGTACCCGTGCCCGCTGTGCGGCAAGCGCTTCCGCTTCAACAGCATCCTGTCTCTGCACATGCGCACTCACACCGGCGAGAAGCCCTTCAAGTGCCCATACTGCGACCACCGGGCGGCGCAGAAAGGGAACCTCAAGATCCACCTGCGGACCCACAAGCTGGGCAATCTTGGGAAGGGGCGCGGGCGGGTGCGCGAGGAGAACCGCCTGCTGCACGAGCTGGAGGAGAGGGCCATCTTGCGGGACAAGCAGATGAAGAGCAGCCTGCTGCAGCCCCGTCCCGACCTGAAGCCCCTGGCGCACGCCCAGCAGGCCCCGCTGGCTGCCTGCAACCTGGCCCTGCCCACCAACCACAGCGTGCCCGACGTGGCCAACCCGGTGCCCTCGCCCAAGCCGGCCAGCGTGCAGGAGGATGCGGTGGCCCCCGCCGCTGGCTTCCGCTGCACCTTCTGCAAGGGCAAGTTCAAGAAGCGGGAGGAGCTAGACCGCCACATCCGCATCTTGCACAAGCCCTACAAGTGCACGCTGTGCGACTTCGCCGCCTCGCAGGAGGAGGAGCTCATAAGCCACGTGGAGAAGGCCCACATCACAGCCGAGTCGGCCCAGGGCCAGGGCCCCAACGGCGGCGGGGAGCAGTCGGCCAATGAGTTCCGCTGCGAGGTGTGCGGGCAGGTGTTCAGCCAGGCGTGGTTCCTCAAGGGCCACATGCGGAAGCACAAGGACTCCTTCGAGCACTGCTGCCAGATTTGCGGCCGGCGCTTCAAAGAGCCCTGGTTCCTAAAGAACCACATGAAGGTCCACCTCAACAAGCTGTCCGTGAAGAACAAGTCCCCCAGCGACCCCGAGGTGCCTGTGCCCATGGGCGGCATGTCCCAAGAGGCCCATGCCAACCTGTACTCCAGGTATCTCTCCTGCCTGCAGAGCGGCTTCATGGCCGCAGACAAAGCCAGCCTGAGTGAGCCCAGCCAGCTCTACGGCAAAGGCGAGCTGCCCCTGAAAGAGAAGGAGGTCGTGGGGAAGCTGCTGACCCCCATCTCCAGCATGGCCCACGGTGTCCCTGAGGGCGACAAGCACTCCCTCCTAGGATGCCTCAACCTGGTGCCACCGCTGAAATCCAGCTGCATCGAGCGGTTGCAGGCGGCGGCCAAGGCTGCCGAGATGGACCCCGTGAACAGCTACCAGGCTTGGCAGCTCATGGCCAGGGGCATGGCCATGGAACACGGCTTCTTGTCTAAAGAGCACCAGCTACAGCGCAACCACGAAGACACTTTGGCAAACGCCGGAGTTCTGTTTGATAAGGAGAAGCGGGAGTACGTGTTAGTGGGAGCAGATGGCTCCAAGCAGAAAATGCCTGCTGATTTGGTTCACAGCACTAAAGTGGGCAATCAGAGAGACCTGCCAAATAAGCTCGACCCTTTAGAAGGCAGTCGGGATTTTTTGTCACACGGGCTCAACCAGGCTCTCGAGTATAACCTGCAGGGTCCCGGGAGCCTGAAGGAGAAGCCCACCGAGTGCCCGGATTGCGGCCGAGTGTTCCGCACCTACCACCAGGTGGTCGTGCACTCCCGCGTGCACAAGAGGGACCGCAAGGGTGACGAGGACGGGCTGCACGGGGGCCCCGACGAGCGGCGCGGCTCGGGCAGTGACCAGGAGTCCCAGTCGGTGAGCCGCTCCACCACGCCCGGCTCCTCCAACGTCACCGAGGAGAGCGGGGTCGGAGGCGGGCTCTCGCAGACCGGGAGTGCCCAGGAGGATAGCCCGCACCCCTCCTCACCGTCCTCCTCAGGTAGGTTGCTGGGGGAGATGGGGAACCATAGCCGGAGCCAGGGTTCTCCCCACCCGGGGACCTGATTCTGTGCTGGCCTCAGTGGGGAGGGGGCCCTGCTCCCCTTCAGGGTCAGCCCTGAGGTCACTGCGGTGTGGTCCTGGTGCTGTGTGGACTTTGCATGTCGGCCCTGCCTAAGAGAAGGCTGTCATTTCAACTCTGTGACCTTCCCTTGAGCCCTGGCCACCAGGAAAGTAAGTCAGTCCTTCTCCCGTGTGGTGGAGAGGTGGCCAGTTGGTATGTTTGCCAGTGGGCATAGCCTGCCTTGCCCCTAAAATTGCCTGGCCCCATTTCGTTCCCTGACCCCCATCTGCCATTGCCTCAGGAACCCAGGAGCTGCCGTTTGGCTCCATCCATGGATGTGATTGTGTAAGTTCAGACCTTCACGATCTGTGCCCTCAACTGTATGCCCATAATTGTTTCCTTTGGGCCTTGCACTATCTCTCTTTAGACCTAACCTGTCTCCAGTCCCCTTCCAAAAGTACAGCTCGGTTCACCTGTCATGTGTCTATAAGCTGAAGAACCACACCATTCTCCTCTGATGGTTTGGAAAAGCACAGAGGTTTGCAACACAGATGCGCGACTTCATGTCTTAAATTGTACTGTGTTACACGGGCGATACAGCTTTGGGGTCTAAAATAGCAAAGCAGAAAATCTGTCATCAAAATGTCTGTGAAATGCTGAAGCTTCCTGGCCCAGTTTGAGGGGGGAAAAAAAAGAAAAAAAAAAAATCCCACTATCCTAAGACAGCTAAATTAAAATCACTACCTAACAGCAGGTAAGCTTGTTGCCTTCATCCATATTTCCAAAGCCCCTTACTAATGGATAGTAAATTGAAAGTTATATCTCTAGCCCTTTATAAAGAAAGCATCTCGCTAATACTGTAATCATTCTGCAGCCTAACAACAGAGGAAATCATGCCATAACAAATACCCTGTTACTAATGGCAACATTGATTTCTGCAATCAGCCATTAAGTCTAGAAAATGAAAGACAGTTTGAGGCACCTCAAGGCACTGCATTGCCCACTGTTAAAGATGTGGCAACACCCTGGTGAGGGTCATTTTTTAAGTTTTTTTTTCCTCTTCTCTTTTTTTCCCTTCTCAGTTTCGATAAATATTTCAGTATTGGAGGCAATTCACTGCTACACTTGTTAAGTAGATGCCAGCTTAGCTGTGTTGTTCTTGTCATGCATCAGTATTCCCTTCTTCTAGGACAAAATTAGTATTAAAGTGTGAGTCCGCTGGCTTATTACGAACCAGTAAAGAATTGTTAAGACACATAAATCTGCGCTGCACATTCCAGAGATTCCGATAGCACTTAATGCCTCTGCTTAAACACCCATGAAACACACTGTCTACTCCTGGAGTCCTAGCCTCGTTTGCAATTCACTTCTGCTGAGACACTCTGGAAGCGTCTGAGGAGGACCGCGGCACCACGGAGGGCTAGGCCACGTTGCCGGGAGTGACCCCCGCCCAGAACTTGCAAGGCAGCGGTTCTCCAGTGTCCCTCACTGCCTGATGGCGAGCGCTCTGAGGTGGATCTTTGTGCAGGAAGGCAGCAAAGTGCCAAGCATCCCATTGTCGGGACAGATTACTTCCGGCCTCCTGTGAGGAGGTCCCCTCTCCTGGAGAGTGTCATCTCACGGTTTTTGGATTTGGGGACCTTTCTGGGGCAGAAAGCAGAGCACAAACTGGCTTTCCTAACTTTTTGGAGTGACGTGGAGTTAACACTGACAGATTTTCATCCGTCTCCCAGCCCCGCTGAAATGAAAAGGTCTCAGCAGAATATTCCGACACCAAATGTTCGGCTCTATTAATGACGTGTTTACCGTGTTTTTCTCACCTTCTGGCCAAGTGATAGCCTCATGCTATTCCTATCTCTGTTGTTTCCAAATCTCTAAATACTCTGTTGAAAGAAGTCCATTTTGCTTAAAAGAACCAACCGGGCTTGGGACTCAAAGGAGAATTGTACTTGAGTTGTGGTTATCTTCTCACTTTTATTTTCCTCATTGAACTATCGTACAATTGTGAATACTGATTCTTTCATTTCTGGTTGACTTCTTTGTTTTCTTCATATTCAAATTAGACCCTTTCATAATTTTCTGACTAAGTAGGAAAATTGATGGCATACCAATATGCAGCCTAAATCAGTTGCACGGCTGGGCCATTCAAGTTTTCCTGGGATTAGGACCCTTAACCAAATCGGGTTAGTCTTCCCTCTTATTTCTAACAAGTCTGATTTGTATAAAGTGCGATTAAAATAAGCATTTAAATAAAAATCTTGACACAATAGGTATTTTATTATTACCTGTTAGAGAGAAACCTGCAAGGTGAAGGGGAGAAAAAAATCTTTAAGCCCTTAAGTAAAGAAAGAAGTACTTATTAAGGCTTCTATTAAGAAATAACTGCAAAAACACGGTTTTACAAATTTCTCAGACTGCATAACAATGTCACAAAACTTAATTTGCATCACTTGATTCTTTTTTTTGTTGAAAACTGGGTCAGTAGGGCCTGAGAAACTATTTTTTCAGATCTTAACCAATGAATTCTTCTTTATAAATCGCTGCTCTTAACATGATAGTAGTTCTGAATTCATCATAAAAAACCTTTTTACAGAGAGCCTCTTAGAANCACTAGGCTCCTCCGTCCATGGGATTTTCTAGGCAAAAGGACAGGTTACAATGAGGCAAAGAATTAAGCAGTTAGTGTTCAAAACAGAGCGTGAAGCATTAGGTGTGTGATTGCTGCTAGCTGGAATGGGAGGTTCGCGCTCAGGTTGGCCACCACCTTGGAATTAGAGGTTTGCTTTGCAAATGGCCACAGCGTGGCCTCTGCTTGTTGGTCCAAAGCATGTGTCGTGAGCTGCCGGGAGCCGCCTTTCACCCACCCACTCTCTTGCTATTCCTTCTCAGGCTCCTGGGAACGTCGGCTAACGTGTCAGCACTGCCAGCAGCTGCTCCTACAGAGTGGGAACTGTATCTGTTTGGGGAGCACCTTGGGGTCCTCCTGTTCGCCGGATCCCTTCTTCCACCGGGCTCTTGTGCCTTCGAACCCCTTCATTGGCATGAAGCTTTGTGCCTGTTATGAGACGCGCACTCCTGAGCGGGGAAAGCAGGGAGTCTTCTGGCTTTCCACCTCAGCCAGCGCCTGGCTCTGCCCTGCTCTGGAGGAGGTTTTGGGAGGTAGCCCTGATGTCCCCGGGGTGGAGACAGGTACAGGCTTCAATAAACCTCCTGTTTCCCTGGCTCTCAGGGTTCCCCGGGATTCTGGGGGAAGCCTCTGGGATACTTGGGATGTTGAGGTGGAAAATGGAGGGAGACCCGGGAGAGACCCGTGCTGGGAGCGTTCTGAGCATGTGAGGCTGGAAGAGAAGTGAGCCTTAACTCCCATCACTGTCAGGCTGTTTTGGAGCGTTGATGGTAGGGGTGGAGAAACACCTGCAGAGATCAAGAGATTGGATTTGTGCACACGTCCCAAATTCGTGATGATTGGGCTGGAACCTTTGCCATCTGCGACCCTTGGGCCTGCTTGCTGCCCTTCTGGGTTCCTCACTTCCCTCTCCTCTGTTGGCATCTGACAGCTCATCCCCCACCCGTGTGGACTGGGCTGGCATGTAGAAAGGGGCAGTGAAGCTCACAAACGTAGAGGAAAGGGGGCTCTCCAAGATGTGTATAAGAGACAGGACCGAGACGAAGAAGGGGTCAAGTTTGCAATCAAACAGTTATTGCCGAGATGGGCGACTGTCACTGGCTAGGCTAATGTGGGATGCAGCTGTTTGTTATGTGAGCAAAAGAATGTTTGAATCAGTGAACATGTGAAAATGATTCCAGTGAACCAGAAAATGTGTTTGTTCTTTGGCGCTCCAAACTGCTGAGAACCAAGCTTAAGATCAACTGCGAAAACTAGGACCTTTGACAAATTGAGAGGTCATATTTTCTAACAGAAAATGGACAAGACTAGTCACACAGATCACTTCCCCATCTTTCCCCTTTGTTTTATTTGTTGTTGTTGTTGTTGATTTGTCTTACCACTAATTTCACACCATAGTAGCTGTCATTTCTGCCTCCGTGTGCCATGCAAAGGGAGACTGTTTGGAAAGCAGCGGCTTAAAAATTTTACTCTTTTATGACATTTAGAAAGCGGGGCGGGTGTTTTGATGCTCCCTCATTTCTGGCATGCAGACTCTCCGACGACATTAATCTCTGTATCTTTCCCTAAAATCTCATCTAAGGCTGCGCTCCGATTCTAGCCTTAGCCTGAGTCAGAAGACAACCAAAGTTCTGTTTCTTTAGATTTTGCTTTGGAAATCACGCTCAGAATAATTAAAACTTAATGTACTAAGAAACGATACTGTTCATTATATCCAACAGGGCAGTTACCTTCTGCATTCCCCATAATTTTGGAGAGGGGCTAATTGAAGTGTTGATGGTAGGAAAGGGGTAATTGAATGCGTTGACCCTCTGTTCATTAAATAAAGTCGGCTAAGTTATGTGATCAATGGAAAGCCAGGCAGGAAGAGATGCAAAGATAAAAATACTGTTAACCCCTACTACTTCTGGTATGATATTTTGTGATGGACAAGGATTATTTGATCAGCTGGGCTGGAAGCCTTGAGGGCTCTTCTTTTGTTGCCCGAGCCACATTCCTGAAATGCTGGGTCTCCATCCTGTGCTGGCCCATTGACCACAGCATCAAAGGCCTTTATCCAGGGCTCCCCTGCATTTACATCGGGTGTATAGTGATATGATAGATTTTCTTTCTTTTCCACCTCTTTTTTCTCATGTGGCTCCTCCTCCCTGCCCCCATTCATGGTAACTACTGCCTGCTCCACACAAACAAATCTGGGCACTCGAAAGAAAGGAAAAAAAGAAAAAAAAATTTAAGTCTGAGGATTAAGATCTTCAATTTTTTTTTTTTTGCTTGTGCATTCCAATTGTTCTTAAAATATTTGGCAATGTCAATTAGTAACTGAGCAGAGTTAGCTGATGAACACAATTTTCCAGTAGACTGAGCACCCTATTGTTGCCGAGCGAACAGCAGATTTCTGAGGTCATTATCATTCGCTGGTTGCTTGGCCCAGCTGCTTCCTGCTGCAAAAGCCAAACTTTATACTGGAGCTCGGGGATGGCAGGCAGCAACAGGGGGCTGGGAGAGGAGAGGGGGTCTGGCTGCAGAGCGAAGACAGTCATTATCAGCAGAGGAAACAGAAAGTAAAAGTTTCCAGGCGATTCCAGGAAAACTGCCCTGTATCAGGCTTCTCCCTCCCATTCCTCTCCCAGCACCTTCCACCTCCAGGCAGGGAATTAAAAGGACCAGGGGACGCCCCCTGGGCATTGTGGCCACTAATCTCTTCGCTAAGCGGAACTTTGGAAAACAATAATCCCATTTACAAATTTGCTTAAAAATTGTTAACCCAATCTAAGGCATGTGAGTGATTTCTTCATTGATAGACTCCTTCATTTTTATTAAAAGCAGAAAAAAGAAAAAGTTATTTTTTAAAGGATGAAATTAGTAAACTTGGGGACGACAAACAGGGGCTACGATTTCATTTTCCAGAGGGACCTTTGGAGTAGATACTAGTCTGAAATTCCTTATAAAATCAAATTTAGCGTGGAAGGCTCCCCCTGCCCACTCCAGCTTCTCTCTTTTCCTGCCTCCTCTCTCTCCCTCCCCCACCCTTTAATTTGGGAGCTGGTTCAGTGAGATGAAAAGCTGCACTTTTTTAAAGCTCAGCTGTTAAAACCGAGCGCCATATGCAGCTTTTCCGTCCCGACGTGGAAGAGTGTGCAGGCGGCCGCCGTGTTTGTGGAGATTTACAGAGGCTCGGCTGTGTGTGCCGAAGCCATGGCCGGGCAGATGCTGGTGGGTCCTGCCTCCCGGGAGCTGGCCCAGCCTGGGTAGTAGACTGGCCAGACTTCTGTCCGATGGGGCAGGGGTCAGGGGTCCAGTGAGCTCCCTCTGCTCTCCCGCCTTTCTGCTGGGACTGGAGGTGGTCCGCCCACTTGGCATGGTGCTGGAGCTGGGAACAGGAGCCCTCAGATGCTGGTTCACCTTGCCTGTCTTCTGTAAGGGGGCCGGACGCCTGACAGCAGCTCCTCTTTATAAACTTCCAATCACTCTGTGCCCTTTGATTGTCTTGAGCCTGGGAACGCTCGGTACCACTGGGGCTTCGGCTGCCTCTCTCACCCCTTTGCGTGGAGCCGTAAATCCCACTTCCACAGGGCCGCCCGATGCCGCTGTCACTTAGCATTTCAGAAAGAGAGAAATCATACTGGGTCTAAAAGTCTTCAAATAGGAAGTGTGATATAAAAGATGTGTGACACAAGATCCCAGAAGCAAAGCCTCTTTCCTCTTCGTTCCCAAGGACTCCCAGATTCCCAGGGCACCATCCTCTGTCCAGGGGGTTGATTCCTAGCACAGGATCACTGGAGCCCTGCTGTTTTTAGCTGCTCCGCCTCACTCTGCCCACCTTCGGGTACCCTTCCTGTGCTCTTAGGGATGCTGTGCTCCTGCCCGAAAACTCAGGAAGCCCCGCGTGTCCGCGATGGTGTGCTCCTTCTGTATGCGTGTTAATACAAGGAACAAACATCCATTTAAATCTAAATTTAATGATCATGAGAAAACACAGATTAGCTAAGGACAGGTTGCTGCTGCTACTGCTGCTAAGTCGCTTCAGTCGTGTCTGACTCTGTGCAACCCCATCCCTGGGATTCTCCAGGCAAGAACACAGGAGTGGGTTGCCGTTTCCTTCTCCAATGGATGAAAGTGAAATCCCTCAGTCGTGTCCAACTTTTAGCGAAGCCATGGACTGCAGTCCACTAGGCTCCTCCGTCCATGGGATTTTCTAGGCAAAAGGACAGGTTACAATGAGGCAAAGAATTAAGCAGTTAGTGTTCAAAACAGAGCGTGAAGCATTAGGTGTGTGATTGCTGCTAGCTGGAATGGGAGGTTCGCGCTCAGGTTGGCCACCACCTTGGAATTAGAGGTTTGCTTTGCAAATGGCCACAGCGTGGCCTCTGCTTGTTGGTCCAAAGCATGTGTCGTGAGCTGCCGGGAGCCGCCTTTCACCCACCCACTCTCTTGCTATTCCTTCTCAGGCTCCTGGGAACGTCGGCTAACGTGTCAGCACTGCCAGCAGCTGCTCTTACAGAGTGGGAACTGTATCTGTTTGGGGAGCACCTTGGGGTCCTCCTGTTCGCCGGATCCCTTCTTCCACCGGGCTCTTGTGCCTTCGAACCCCTTCATTGGCATGAAGCTTTGTGCCTGTTATGAGACGCGCACTCCTGAGCGGGGAAAGCAGGGAGTCTTCTGGCTTTCCACCTCAGCCAGCGCCTGGCTCTGCCCTGCTCTGGAGGAGGTTTTGGGAGGTAGCCCTGATGTCCCCGGGGTGGAGACAGGTACAGGCTTCAATAAACCTCCTGTTTCCCTGGCTCTCAGGGTTCCCCGGGATTCTGGGGGAAGCCTCTGGGATACTTGGGATGTTGAGGTGGAAAATGGAGGGAGACCCGGGAGAGACCCGTGCTGGGAGCGTTCTGAGCATGTGAGGCTGGAAGAGAAGTGAGCCTTAACTCCCATCACTGTCAGGCTGTTTTGGAGCGTTGATGGTAGGGGTGGAGAAACACCTGCAGAGATCAAGAGATTGGATTTGTGCACACGTCCCAAATTCGTGATGATTGGGCTGGAACCTTTGCCATCTGCGACCCTTGGGCCTGCTTGCTGCCCTTCTGGGTTCCTCACTTCCCTCTCCTCTGTTGGCATCTGACAGCTCATCCCCCACCCGTGTGGACTGGGCTGGCATGTAGAAAGGGGCAGTGAAGCTCACAAACGTAGAGGAAAGGGGGCTCTCCAGCAGGGTGCAGGGCAGGTGGTGGGGACTCTGTTCTCTCCAGGAAGCAAGCGTCGCAGCAGCTGAGAAGAGCCGTGGGTCCCCCTTGCCTTTTCCTGGCAGGACGGGGCGACGGCAACATTTACTTAAGCTGTGGAGTTTGGCACTGCTGCCGCCAGGCGCCATCTGGAAACCCCTTCTCAGAAAGCTGTGGGCCCTTGCAAAGGAGCTCAGGGGAACAGGTCTTGGGCAGAGTTTTGGGCCTTTTTTCTTGGGCAGAAACTGAGCAGCGAGGCACCTGAGCAGGGCTTGGGGGTCCCCTAGGAGCGGGGTAGTTAAAGCAGGTCTTCCCTGCTGTGCATGTGGGTTTTCACTCTGCTGGGCCCCTCCACTGAATGCTGAGCCAGATCTGGTGTAGCTTTTCTTTGTCAACGAGTGCACTCAATTTCCTGGAGCTGTATTTCCATTTATTTATCTTGTGTTGTGTTTTGCTTACTGTTTTCACCTAAGTCCTGGTATGCTGTGGGTGCAAATGTGTGGATCCAGCCAGGACAGTCCTGGTTAGTTACCGAGACAACTCTGTAATAATGGAGCTTGTTAATATAATCTGAGAGGTGAATACTGTGCCTCTAACATGTGCTGGGGAGGCAGAATGAGGAACTGGGGGGCTTGGCTTGTGACAGACAGGGCTGAGCTAAGCACAGAGATTAGCTGCCATCTTCTCCTTGATCCACATCTTCAAAACAGGCCTCAGAACTCCAAAACAGTGCATGTCTGAACACTCCCTCCAGCTCCCTGATGGGTGGGCCAAGGCACAAAGGGAGCTGTGCTGTTGGTAGAGGCGGTGGTGGGTGGAATTCGGGTGCCTGGGTCTGTTCTTTCCTACCAAGGGAAGGCTGTCCAGGGCTTGGCTGCTTGTGGGACCCGCGTCTTCGTTGCTGTCAGCAATGGGGTTTTGTGTGACATGTGGCATGTGTCTGCGGGCTATGGGAGGCACAGAACAAGCTGACTTCCTGGCAGGGCCGGCCATCCTTTCGGGATGCCCAGCCAGGTATTGACAGAAGGAAGTGGGTGGTGGGTGAGTTGGCTTTTGATGCCTCGTCACTTGCTTTTAAGGGGTAGGGTCATGTTTCAGCTTTTGCTGGGAGCAGGGCACACCTTGGGGGTGACCATGCTGTTTAACTCTGGGCCTTGGGTGCTGTGGATGCCAGAGAGGGTCCATTCTCTCCCCCGGGGAGGCGTCTTGCTGGGCTGGGACTTGGGTGGACACCAGTTTCTTTCCTCTGGTTTGACCTCAGTTCCAAAGCCATTTGATGTATGATGAGACAGGTCCCCTGCATGGCGCTCTCATCTCTTCATTAAAGTAATGTCCCCAAACTCTTAGCTCAGTGGTTGTCACCGTGGTTTTTGGACACCCTCCGTTGTCTTCAATCATCTTGAGAGGCATTTTGGAAAATTTCCAACTTGCTTATGTTTAGCTCAACATAAAATGTGTGCAGTGGTTGTTTCCTTGAAAACCAAGACAGATACATGCTTCTCTTTATTGCTAAATATATTTTGTTAAATTTGTTGCTAAAATAGGTGTTTTAGGTTCTTTTTTTAAACTAATTTGCCTTAAAAAATTAAAGTGATCCTTCAGCAAAGCTGCTCTGTGACATAAAATAATCCCTGTGTAGGAGAGCATTGGCAGCATGCATCCGTTCCCAAATGGGGCCTGACCCACTCTGAAATGTCCTGTTGGAGTGACCTTCAAACCCCAGCCACTTGGTCTCTTCCTAGAGGGCCATTTACTGACTTCTTTGTTGCTATTTTTGTTGTTTAATGACATCTTTTTTCTTACTATAAATTAATTCTTGTTTATCTTGGACATTGAGAAAATACAGATAAATACAAATAAAATAATTAAAAAATATATATGCCCTTACCACTCAGAGATAACAACTGCAAACATTTTAGTCCATTGTTTCCCAGTCCTTTTTGTGCACTGAAAGATGTATTTCACACACACACACACACACAAATATGACATTACAGACTTCTATATGATCCAGCTTTTACTTAAATATATGTCACATATTTTTGTACAGTTGAATATTCAACACAGAGATCAACACACTCTTTCTGTAAAGGTACAAGTAACGAAAAATTTAGGTGTTGTAGGTCATGTGGGCTCTTTTGTAACTACTCAATTCTGTCATAAATGCAAGTGCTTGATGGTTTCCAATAAAACTTTATTTACAAAGCCAGGTGACAGAAGGATTTGGCCCATGGGCTGTCCTTATGCACTCCTGTTCTTCAGGAACAGCTCTACTTTTATAAATGCTTCAGATAAGGACTATGTTCCCTGTTTCCGGAAGTGGACCTCCTCGCAGTGGAATCTCAAGTCACAGGATGGCAGCCCGCAGGCTGCAGCTGTGTTTTACCCAGCAGGATGCCATGTCTTGAGGCCATTTCTTCCAGTACTGGAGATTTTACTGAGAAAGTTCCTCCCAAGGTAATGTTGAAATCTGTCTCCTTCAAGCCAGGTAGTTGCCTGTCACCAAGCAACTCTGTGACTCCTTTGTTCTTTCACAAATTCATGTGTTTGTTGGTTTGTTTGTTAAATCATTTGTTCATTCAAGGACAAATGCTTATTAAGTAGGTTCTGAACTCCGAGCCATGTGCTAAGTGCTGGGGATGCAAGGGTGAGTATGGACAAGTCATAGTGTTCAGAGGCCCTGAGCCTGGCAGCCAGCAAATCCTAATCAGAGACGGGTAGGTGCATGGGAGGGCTGCCCCATGCACCTACCCCTTGATGCCTAAGTGCCTGGAGGAGACCACGTGCCTTGGTGCCCACATTTGTTCCCAAGGGACCTGAAACGGTGGCAGAACCACCCCAGTCACCTCAGTAGCTCCTGTGGCAGGTAACTCTTTCCCTTTGTGGAACCTGGCCAACCCATTGACTTCCAGGGAGGCACCTCCAGCTCAGCCACTGTGACTGGCTGTCCTCTCTCTCCCTGGATGTGAATGGCAGTTTTCTTGCTGCCGAAAAGGCCCTGGCAGAGAGTCCACCCTCTGCTTTTGAGGAGGGCCCCTCAGGCCAAGAAGGGAGCCAGAAGGGAGCTCGTGGAGGACTCGCAGCTTTGTGGCCTGTGTGTCCTCAGCCGGTCACTTGACACGAGGGGTGGGGTGAGGGAGGAAGAGGCAGGGTGGAGCTCCACACCAGGCTCCTTGCTCCAGCTCACCTGCCCCTGACCACCCTGTGGTTCACGGGCAGATGGAGGTCATGAGTCAGGTATCAGGTGGAGTGTGGGTTCTTGTTGGGCCCCTGCAGGTCGAGCCTGTGAGAGTTTGTCAGACCCACACTGGGAAAGATGCTCTCTGCATTTTATCCAAGCCGACCTGACTTCAGAACCATCCGTAGCTGTCCCCATAGAGGACCAGGTGAGTCATCTGGGGAGCTGTACCACCTCATATGTTAAAATGTCCAGCGTCAGTTGAGGTTGGGCCCTATGGAGAGCGCCATATTTCTTCTGGGCTGGTGGATCACGAACTAAATACAGACCCACTATGAGAATGAGTGGAAACAATTTCTTCTGGTACACATCAGACCTCAATTGCCCTTTATTTTCTGTGAATTAAAAGGTCACAAGCCTGGCTGTTAACCCAGAGACAAATGCATTTTCTGATGTTTAAGAAAGGACTCCCAGTAGGGCACAGACCTCAGCCAGAGCTGGGCCCCCTGCACGGGCAGGCTTACCCACCCTGCTGGGCTATTCACGTGGCTCGCTCCCCTCCCTGGGGCCTGGGCGTTCTCCTCACGAGGGAGAGGGGGTAGGGAAGTCTAGAAGGCTCTGAGACCCTTTTCTTCTTGTTTTCCCCTTTCAAGGTTCTCATCCACTGAGCAGAAAACTAGGGTTTGCACACTTGGGAATTTGGAGATTTCTTGTTGATGTCTGTGTTTGACCCTCGAGCAGGTGGCAAGGCCCTGTCATCTCTGAGGGGCCCCATGTGCCTGGTGGATGGCAGGGCTGGGAAGACCCTCCTAGCTCCTGTCCTCAGGGCGCCTTCCCACCTGCTGTCCCTGTATGAGGCCTCCGTGCCCTGGGGGAGCTCCAGGGCCCCTCGCTCTGCAGCTGGGGGCTTGCTCTTCCCCTCCTGGGGGCAGACCTCGCAGGGCTGTGGGAGAGCGTGATGATCACGGGCAGGGCTCCAGTTCTGGCCCTTAGGAAATGTGTGACCCAGCAAGTGCTCCTTAGCCTCTCTGTGCTTCTCTGTCTCAGAGCCTGTGGTCTGGCAGAGGAGAGGGTGTCAGATACGTAAACTGTATGGAGGAGAGGCTGTATTGAGTTACAAAGCTAGGAAGTGGTGGAGCTGAGATTCCAACCCTTGTCTGTCTGACCTCTTGCTTTTTAGTTCCACTGTTGGGTCATGCTGGGGNATATGCAAGGATAATAGGATAGTGACCAGTCTCATGAAATAGAAATTAATTACATAAACTAATTTAAACACCATATTTATACTAAAACTCCTTAAACTATACCATTTTAATTTTTAAAATATAAGTAATACTATGTGTTATGAGACCTCAGTAAGCTTGTATGACATAAAAGTCCTCTAGGTAAACTAACTTGCCAATCCAGGGGTCGTATGTAAAGTAGTACATGGCAAATCTAACAGTCACTTTAACTAGGAAGAGGAAAGAGAGAGTATAAAGAAGTTAATACATTGAATCTTACAATGTTCTTTCCTCCAAAATGGAATATCTTTGTGTTTATTTTTATCTAATAAGTAATAAAAGCTTGCTGGACAAAATTTTAAATAATACAGAAATGTATAATAAGAAAGGTTTAAGTCCTTATAATACAACATTTAAGAGCTAACCCATCTTTTAACAGTGTGGAGTATATTCTTCCTAATTTTTTTTCTATGCATATACAAATACAAATGCATGTGTGCTGTGTGCTAAGTCACTTTAGTTTTGTCCTACTCTTTGTGACCCCATGGACTGTAGCCCACCAGGCTCCTCTGTCCATGGGATTCTCCAGGCAACAATACTGGAGTGGGTTGCTATATCCTTCTCCAGGGGATCTTCCTGACTCAGGAATTGAACCCATTTCTCATGTCTCATGCATTGGCAGGCTGGTTCTTTACCACTAATGCCACCTGGGAAGTCCAACATAAATGCATTCCACACATTTCCTCTTTCAGAAAGCNATATCCTTCTCCAGGGGATCTTCCTGACTCAGGAATTGAACCCATTTCTCATGTCTCATGCATTGGCAGGCTGGTTCTTTACCACTAATGCCACCTGGGAAGTCCAACATAAATGCATTCCACACATTTCCTCTTTCAGAAAGCAAGACTTAGTTTATGTACTCACACTCATCTCCTTGGCTTAAGAGTAACTGTATGCTATCAAACTGTACTTTGTTTTCAGGGTAGAGAAAATATACTCTTGATTAAACTGTAAAATGGAAGTTTATTTTACCTGATGGTTTTTGATGATTGTGTACTTCTGCAATCAGACAGTAGAAAAGGGGCTTGTCCCCAAAGCCGTCCCTGAGTAAATCTGAATTATCAATTCACATAAAATATATTAGAAAGTTTAGAGTAAAGAGAAGGAAGATAGTGGGGTTGGCAATGCCAAAATTCCTTTCTTCACCTGTACAACAATTGTACAGGCATAAACTGCCAGAAGTGAATATTTTGGAACTAGAGTTAATTTTAATACCTATACTTGCAGCTTACAAAGGACAGCTTGACTGATAAACTGCAATTAATTTTGGTGAAATTCAGCCATCAGCCTAGTGGTGTTTTCCAACTACCCCCACCCACTCAATCATCAACGAACACTTTTAAACAACTGTCTTAAATGTACTCAAAGAGCTAAAGGGAGACATGCACAAAGAAAAAAGATGTATAAACAAAGTAGAAATAAAGAAATAGAAATTATAAAAAATAATCCCCACCAAAAAATTCTGAAGCTGAAAAGTATAATAAAAGTGCTATGCAGGGGTTCAAAATCCAAATTTCTAAGCAAGATGAAAAAAAAAATCGGTGAACTTAAAGATAGGATAATTAAAATTATCAAGTCTGNGTCTGCCCTCTGATGGAGAAGGCTAAGAGGCTTATGGAAGCTTCCTGATGGGAGAGACTGACTGAGGGGAAATTAGGTCTTGTTCTGATGGGTGGGACCATGCTCAGTAAATCTTTAATCCAATTTTCTATTGATGGGTGGAGCTGTGTTCCCTCCCTGTTATTTACCTGAGGCCAAACTATGGTGGAGGTAATGAAGATAATGGCACCTCCTTCAAAAGGTCCTATGCAATCACTGATACACTCAGTGCCCCCAACTCTGCAGCAGGCCACCACTGACCCATGCCTCCCCCGGAGACTCCTGGACACTCACGGGCAAGTCTGGACCAGTCTCTTGTGGGGTCACCGCTCCTTTCTCCTGGGTCCTGGTGTGTACAAGGTTCTGTTTGTGCCCACCAGGAGCTTGTTTCCCAGTCCTGTTTAAGTTCTGGTGGCTCGATGGTGGGGTCAATGGCGACCTCCTCCAAGAGGGCTTGTGCCATACCCAGGTCTGCTGCACCCAGAGCCCTTGTCCCCCTGGTAGTCCACTGCTGACCGTTTCCTCCACAGGAGATGCTGAAACACAGTTCTGTCTCAGTCTCTGTGGGGTCTCTGGGTCCTGGTGCGCACAAGATTCGTTTGAACCCTCTAAGTGTTTCTCGTGGCTATGAGGTTTGATTCTAAATGCGATTCCGTCCCTCCTACGGTCCTGCTGGGGCTTCTCCTTTGTTCTTGGACATGGGGTAGCTCCTCACAGTTGCTCAAGCACCGTGCAGCCACCGCTCCAGCACCTACAAATATATATATGTATATGTGTAAATATGTGTATGTGTACATTTACATGTATATGCATGTGTGTGAATGTATGTGAATACGTGTACATGCACATGTAAATGGATGTGTAAGCTGCTCTGTTCAAATCTATCTTTGAAGATCATACTGGCTTCCCTGGATGCTACCCGCTCCTTCCTGCCTGGGACCTTTCTGGTTACACAGGCCTCATGGCATGTTTGAGAACATCGGTATCTTTTACTGAGCCATCTGCTTGCCTAGCCTCTTATGCCCTGGAATTCTACATCTCTTTACTCCAAGTGTTTTGAACTCTGACATCCTAAAATTTAGCATACATGTTGGTTAAAGATGACTTATAAACATTTGTTGAGTTTTTTTGAACAAATGTCATTCAGTATGCTAACTTGTTAAGTGGGTTTAGCCTTTATAATGTCTTATAGGTACTGATTTTATTCTCTAGGGATTCAGGGGGATCTGAGGTTCAGTGATGTTAAGTAACTCCTCCAGTGTTGTACAGGAAGGGCTGGAGCCTGGATTTGAAATCATGTGCATCTTACTCCAACTCTGCCCCATCCTCATGATCCTGTCCTGCTCAGCCTACCCCACCCAGTGAATTGGGAACCTTAAGATGACATAATTATAGTTGTTCCGGACTTGTCTTTTCTGCATTAACTAGTTCCTCCTCATTAGTTAGAGCTAAATCTAGAGTAAAAAAATAAAACCCCCCTAATTATGTTCTCTGCAGTCTGGAAAATGAAGTTACCATCAGGTTAGGCCAGGATCTTGTCCATGAATGAAGATACAGTGATAATAGTCAATGTCTGATGCCCAGCTGTTTGGCCAGCTAATAGGTTGATTGGGTAGTCAGAAAGTGAAAGTTCCTATCAGTCCCTTCTCCAGTCTCCTGACCAATTGAACTGGAAAATTTGAGTACAGAGTAAGCCCCCTATTTCTTCCATCTCCCTGGGTGGCCTGTGGCAAGGCCACCATTTCTGCACCGCCTCCTTCAGGCTCCCGCACGCCCCCCACTGTGTGCTTTCACCCGGTGCCTACGAGCAGCACAAAGGGAGGGGGAGACCCCTCCTTCACCGTTTGGACTAGGTCTGTTCTCCGCCATAGGGAAGGGCCTGCGTTTGCCTCGCATCCTGAAGATTTCAGCCCTGACCTGACCGTGAGGCTCAGGTCAGTGTACTGTGTTTGTCCTACGTCCAGCCATGGACCGGTGACCTTGTGGACTGCCCTCTTCTTTGAGGGCATCCCTGTGCCCCTTCCATATCCCTCCTCATCTCTGGGTTGTCTCTGCCATGCTTGTGGGTCCCAGGGTGCCAGAATGTGGGGTGAGGTCAGCTGGCCCCCAGGAGGATGTGGCCTGCTCCCCTCTNTCTTTGAGGGCATCCCTGTGCCCCTTCCATATCCCTCCTCATCTCTGGGTTGTCTCTGCCATGCTTGTGGGTCCCAGGGTGCCAGAATGTGGGGTGAGGTCAGCTGGCCCCCAGGAGGATGTGGCCTGCTCCCCTCTGCAAAATGCTTCAGAGCCCAGACAGGACCTACTCCAGGGTCTCCAGACAGGGCCAATTCCCTCCTACTTCCCCTGCCCCTCACTCTCAGCAGATCTCAAACACTCCACCCCCTAAGGGGCCCCTCCTCCTGTGCCCTTGGCTTGGTGAACAGTACCCTACCCACCTGTCGGCTGCCAGAAGCCCAGGAGATAGCCAAGATACCTCCCTCCCAACCCCCTATGGGTCCTGTGCTTCCACTTCTTAAAGAACTCTTGAATGAACCCCACAGTCTCCACAACAAGGCCTTATTTCACATCCCCAAGGTTTTCCCTCTTAATCATAGCCTCTCTCCGGTCTTTCTTCTTGGAGCCTACTCCCTGTCCAAACCAGCTCCAAACTGAAACCCCAAGAATCTGATCACACCCCTTATTCCCAGTCTAGAGCCGCTCAGTGATTTCCCATTGTCCCCTAAAAAAGACCCCCCATCTGACGAGAACCTTTGGGGTGGAGCTCTGGTCTGTCTCTGCAGCCGCTTCCCTTTATCCCCAGTCTGGCTTCTGGCTGGCCTGATTTCTCTGATCTCCAGTGAGTGAACATTCATTCATCTTTCAGGGTCTTTGCCTGCTCCGCCCCTTTTACCTGGAATAGCGCTTCCCCATCTCTTTGCTTGGCTAACTCCAACCTCCCTTTGAAGACTTCTTCACTTGGGGTTGAGGGTGATGCCTGGGGTGATGTCTGGGGTACCCAGCTATCTGTCTACCACAGTACATCCAGTGCACCCTCCAGACCATATCACAGTTATCTGTCTTTCTCTTTTCATACCTAATCACCCAGGAGACACTCCATATACTTTGTTGAATGTTGAGTGGATGTTGCAGAGACCTAAATTCAGCTATGCAGGGTATTTCCCCTCTGGTTCTTAACTATGTCACATAGCTATTGCTCCTCATTGTTTTTCTTTCTCTTGGCTAGCAGTATTCTCCTGCACTTTTTCCTCATGACATTCCCTCATCCCTCTAAACCTCTAGATGTTGTTGCTGTTGTTCAGTCGCTCAGTCGTGTCTGACTCTGCGACCCCTTGGACTGCAGCACACCAGGCTTCCCTGTCCTTCACCATCTCCCAGAACTTGCTCAAACCCATGTTCATTAAGTCCATGAGGCCGTNTAAGCCTCTAGATGTTGTTGCTGTTGTTCAGTCGCTCAGTCGTGTCTGACTCTGCGACCCCTTGGACTGCAGCACACCAGGCTTCCCTGTCCTTCACCATCTCCCAGAACTTGCTCAAACCCATGTTCATTAAGTCCATGAGGCCGTCCAACCACCTCATCCTCTGTCGTCCCCTTCTCCTGCCTTCAATCTTTCCCAGCATCAGGGTCTTTTCCAATGAGTTGGCTCTTCACATCAGGTGGAGCTTCAGCATCAGTCCCTCCAAAGAATATTCAGGGTTGATTTCCTTTAGGATTGACTGATTTGATCTCCTTGCAGTCCTAGGGACTCTCAACAGTATCTAAGTATCTAAGCCTCTAGATACTTATTTTTTGTAATAGCTTTATTGAGATATAATTCACACTGCATACATTTCACTCATGTAAACTGTATATGTAATTCAGTGATCTTCAGTGTAATCAGAGTTGTAAACCATCACCAAAATCAACTTTAGAACATTTTTATCACCTCAGAAAGAAGCCCTGTACCCTTTAACTGTGAGCCCCTACTCTCCTTCCCCCTCAACCCTAGAAAACCATTCGTCCACTTTCTCTATCTATTGGCTGCTTCAAGGCATCTTCTAGACATTCTTAAGGCTCACCTCTGTGCAGAACCCATGCATGCCTTGTTTTCAAGAAATAAACTTTCTTTTCTACTCTTTTCTCTCCCTCCCTCCTTTCTTCTTCTTCTTCTTCTTTTTTTTTTTTTTTTTGGTGGGGGTGGGGTCCTATTCTTGGTCTCTTTAGCAAAGACTCTGAAACTCAGTGTTTGGAACCGCTCTTTATTTTCCTGGAACTCAGGTAAAAGGGGGTGGTATTTCTTTTTTGTTACAGGATTACTTACTTTGTAAAGTGCTGTAAGAGTGCAAAATCAAACTATTTTGCATTTGTTGGTGTTATTTAGTTGTTCCAAATGAGTGTCACTTTCTAAGATTTTTTTTCTTAATTTAGTCTACCTCCTTAGCAAAATTGAATTCCAGAGGAAGTTATAAACCTTCTTTTATCATATTGCCAGTCTAGAGAAGGCACGGTGAGGGGAGATGAGCTCCAGGAAGCCGTGGCCTTGGGGGGCTCATCTCAGCCCAGGTGAGGCACACTCTCACCGTGGGGTGGCCGGCAGGATGCTGATGCGTAAGGAAATTGAGGGGCTCAGTCTGCTCCTGGTGTCTGCGTTTTCTGTAATTACTTATCTGGTTTTGGTCCACTTGGGCCAAATGCTCTACAAACATTTTTTTGGTTCAGCTAAAGGGCAAGTATGGATAATTTGCCTAAGAGGAAATAAAAGTACCAAATACAAGGAACACAGGTCATCTGTCCTAGTATTTAAAAATCGCAAACTTAAATAATCAGTTGCCACTTTTGGTCTATTATTTAAAGCCGAGTCTCCTGGCTGCTGAGGATGCAGGGGATCGGGACTTCCAGTAATGCTGGTGGCTTTCTAAATGGTTGACATCCCCATAGAAGACAATTTGTCAATACCTATCAGGAGTAATAACATGTTAAACTCGTTGACCCAGTAATTCTGCTTCTGAGGATCTATTTTAAGGAATTTATCCAAAGTATGAAAAAGCTATATGCGTGAAAATGTTCATGATAGCATCATTTAAGATGTCAAAAATTAAAACGGGAATTGAGCTAAATGTATGGCATTGGGGTGTTCCACGGAACCAGATCTCCTTGATGGACAGTTGCGCAGTCAGTTAAAATGATGGTTTTTCAGGACTGTGCGCAAGAACAAAAGAAGGAAGCAGAACCGAGTGTGGACCAGGAGAGGGAACAGATGAAAAGATGTGCGCAGGACAGTGCTGAAAGAGAAATGCAGGAGTGATTACTGTGAAGGGCTTTCAGGCACAAAAACTGTAGAGTCTTCTTGGTTTCTCTCTCTCACACACGCATACTTTATAATGCATGACATTCCTTTTCTAATAATAAAAAAGGTTCAGGAGAGCCAACCCTCTGGTGACTCTTAGGAAGGACAGACTTACTGTTTTGTTCTTGGAGAGTTTTTCATGTGGACCGAAGACATGGTAGTAAACCAGCATGATGATCATATTCCCTGGCATTCCGTTGAAAATGACAATTTTTTCCCATTCCCTGAAACAAATCTTGACTAACTTTGATAGTTCAGCAATTAGAACTTTGGCATACAATCTTTCTTCTTCAACTCCTATAATTAGTGGTCTCCAATTATATGAATCAATTTCAATTTCTATAAATCAGATGATTTAGAGAGAAGGCTGTTCAATTTCCTTTTCAACTGTATGGGTTCAGCAGCAATAAAACTCTCAGCTTAAAATATCAGGATGCAACTCGCTCCAGAAATATTACCCAGTGCACTGAGGGCTTTTGCTGGGAGCTGGGCATCTCCCAGGTAGCTGTTTTCGGTCACATCTCTTGAATGTCTGCGGCAGAGTCCTGTTCAATTCTTCTGCATGGGATCTGATGTCTACTTACAGATTCCTTCCCAGTCTAGGTGAATATCACTTGACCCATCTGGTCTTCCAATGGATCAGCCCTGGCTTGGTCCCAGATAGGTCTGTAGAATGCTAGCTACCAGGTACCTTGAGTGTCTCCTTTACTTTTAATCTTGGTCTTGACAACATCAGCGGCCTTCAAAGTTTTCTCAGAGGCCTGCCACCCACAGTGTGATCTGGATGGCGGCTGAACTCCCCTTAGCCCTGCTCCGGAAAGTGCCCATTATATCCAGCCACTCCGTGGGGCTCTTCTTGAATTAATTCCTCATCACTGGAATTTGGAAGTGTTTTCTTTTTCTCCCTTAGTCCTTTCATGATGAGATGTGATCTCTTTCATTCCACATGGAGAAGTCTTCTTATTAATTTTAAAGATTCAAAAAAAAAAAAAAAAAAAGGAAAACCATTTAGCTGTTTTTTTTTAATCCAAGAGTCTCAGCAGACTCTTACCAGCGTGGAATCACATAGACACTTCCACATGGAGTTCACTCTACCCCTGTCTGAAAGGAAGAAAGCAGAGGCAGAGGGCGGGGAGGGGATGCGTGCACGGAATTGGTGCCGGCCCGAGCTCTGGGGCTCTGGGCTACAGATGTGCAGCCTCTGAGTTCCCTGCTCCCCTTGGAGGAGAGCAGTGGCCAGGGCTTGTCTTTGCTGCTAATATGGATTTTAGCAAGATCTCTCTTTTTTGTTGGAGATTGGCCTCGGGCTTGTACCCTAAATTCACCTTATGTTGAATAATTGTTGTTCTTTGTTTTATCTGTTACTTTCAGTTTCCATAGCATTTGAGTCTCATTAAGTGTCAGGGCTGCTCACTGAGGTTTCTTGACAAATAGATCATGGAAAATCAGGACGGTGCCCACTGGTCTCCCCAAGGTATCACCCAGGCCAGCTCCCTCAGAGCAGAGAACCTCAAAACAAAGCTGAATTTCTCTTTTGGAACCTGAGATTGCTAAGAAATGTGGCAGCAAGACTGACTCCCAAACATGAAGGAGGACAAGGCCCATCTCTCATGGGGGTGGGGGCTCCAATAAAGAAATAATTTAAAACAAAACCCAGAAATATGAAGGAAGTTACAGCCATATGGTATAGCCTTCTATAGCCGTTAACAATCAGGTGTTGAAGAGTAACTTCAAAATATAACGGTAACATTATGTTAAGAGGAAACATGGAATATGAAACTATATGGAATCTCTATTTTGTTTCTATTTGAAAGTGAAAGTTAGTCACTCAGTTGTGTCTGCCTCTTTGTGACCCCATGGACTGTAGCCCACCAGACTCCTCTGTCCATGGAATTCTCTAGGCAAGAGTACTGGAGTGGGTTGCCGTTTCCTTCTCCAGGGGATCTTCCCAACCCAGGGATCTGACCCTGCAGGCAGACTCTTTACCGACTGAACCACCAGGAAAATCATTGTTTATATTTAAATAATATCAATCCTATCTAAGGGCTTCCCTTGTGGCTTAGCTCTCTAGGGCTCTGTGACCAGCCACTTGCCCCCCAAACCCCCATGCTTCTCCTGAGATCGTCCCTCCTATATACATACCTCGAATGTGTTTTATCTAAGTTAGAAGGTTTTGTAAGGATCCTTCTTGGCTTACGTGTGCGTGAGCCAGCAAGAGCAACCCTGATTATGGGAGAATAAAAGCCATTGCTGATTATTTTTCTTTTTAACCAAGTTAACAGCTTCTTAGACCAGCAAATAGGTTTTTTGTTGTTGTTGAATAACCTAAACCTTTTTTTGTTCATCCTTTCTTGATAATGGGTGACTAGAGAGAAGATCCTATTAAGCAAGTTTCCTTACATCAGGATAGAAGAGTCACAAACATGCAACAGTAGCATTTTACTGCATACAGACCCTTTCCTCCCTGGGAGGGATCTGTATCATTGGGCAGGTCTCCATTTGACAGATGGAAAATAGTGGTCACAGCCCTTGCTGAACCCATGGTGGAAGCAGAACTGGGACCATTGGTTTCAAAATTGTGGCAACTTTGTAGGGTCACTGTGGGCGCCCCTTGCCAGCAGATAACTTGGAACACGGAGATGAAGCTTCTGTGCTGGTCTGCCATGGGCGTTTCCGTCCTCCTCCCACGTGGTCTTCCTGTAAAGCAGGAATAAGGCACCATTGTTACCCAAAGGCCACTCACTCCTAAGTATGTCCTAAGGCCTCCAAGTCGATGTGTCTCTTGCTGTGGTACAATACCAGGAAATGTCAAGTATTCGGGATTGCCCACTGAAGAGTTTTTATTTTGGTGTAAGAAAAAGAAGGGCTTTTAAATTTTAAAGTGAGAAATTTGGATTTGGAAGAAAAAAAATGTGAAAGTTGATAATAATGAAGACTTTGTTTGCCAGACACCCCAGCCCAGTGACTAATGGTCCACTGGTTGCGGGGCAGCACTGTGCTTGGGGGCGTTAGCAGGGAAAAGAAGTGAGCAGGCACTGGGGACTCTGGGGTTGGGCTCCCCGGGGCGGGCAAAGAGGCGACATCCAGTCAGAAGAGTGTTTAACTATGGCTTAAACGTCTGCCAGGGCGTTTCAGAGAAGCTCAGGTGATGTGGCTTAAAGGTGATGATGCTTATCTTCCTGAGAATAAATGGTCAGCCGAGTCCTGGCTCAAGGGGCAGGGTATTTTGGATAATTACCTCCCCATAATAATTTTCCTCCCCATAAACTTCTTTAAGATGTCTTCTAAGAGAAGCAACTTTCAGAAAGAATAGCACTCTGGAGGTATTGTTCCTTCAATGGCACAAGGTGAGCTAAGTAAGCCAGGAGGCCTCCCATCTCCTGTTTAGTAAATTTTTCTGGGTTAAGACCATTCTTCCAAGTTTGCTTTCCTGGGGCTTGTGAGCTCTTGCTGCAAATGGCGCTGTCATGCTTGTCGAGGGGGGAGCTCTGAGCCCCTCTCCTGTTATCAGGTCGATACACGTACCTGGTAATACAATGCCAATCGTAGCTAAAAATAGCCTCTCTTTGTTGCGCTCTCCCAGAACAAAGGGAAGGGATGCACAGATCAGACCCACTTCATCTGTGTCTCCTGCCCTCTCCCTCCCAGCATTCCGAAGTCAGATGGTTTGTCTTCTCTCTCGAATGGATTTTTCATTTAAAAACGGGGGAGGCTGGAAACTGGATACTGTTGAGGCCTATATAGTAAGAAGAATTCTCTTGAATGATAGGTGCTGGAAATCTCAGCGTCAGCCTCGCGTGTCCCCCAGATTGTGCCAGACAGGAGCTCGCTGTAGTGTCCAAGTGTAGGGGCCTCCTCTCGCAGGTCTGTTGGGGAGCTCCCAATTTTTTTTTTTAAATGAGTGTTCTTCAAAGATATACAAGACATTATTCTTTAAAAATCTCGTTGTCCCTAGTTCAACTTTGTAGTCCTTGATCAGTCTTGTGTTTTCGTTCTGACTTTCGCTACCATTTATTGCCCTGGATTAAGCCCCAGAGCACAAGGTTTTATTTCCCTTTGTCCAGCTCACTTTCCTTTGCCTTGCCTACTCATGGGCTGGATGAACGCAGGGGGGGCGCAGAGTGCTGGTTGCATTTTGGGTGAGAGTAGGGGTGGGAAGGTTGGACCATGGAGGGACACAGAATATCAATTAGACAGAAAGTGCTCTCTGTGCCTTATCTGCATAAAGAAAGATAAAGCCCATGTAAATAATATGTGTGTTTCCCATAATGAATGTACCCTTTCTCTCCATTTCTGCATAGTATTAGAAATTGCGTTTTTATTATAGGAGACATTGGACGCATGCCAACAAGTTTTTCTTTTAACTTGATATTTTGGGCTCTGATCTTTGTTAGAACTACAATGGCAGGGATCTCGTACAGTCAGAGGTCATTTCTATAGCGCCTTCCCCTTCCCATCATTTCTGGAGAATGTTTGTTTTCAAAACAAAGAATTGGGTTAAAGCTTAGGTATCATATATCAGAACATATTTCAAGCTGAAATTAAGAACACTCAAACCTTCCTTTTAAAGGTCAGATATTATTTATTATTATTATAAAAATGATCTGTGATTTATGAATTTAACTTCTCATAAACCTCCTTTGTAACAGAATATGCAGTCAGAGGCTTAACATTACATTGTTTTCTTTTGACAACGTATCCACGAGACCACTGCAGCTGTTCCTTTACTCACAATAGCAGATTAATTAACACAATCATATGCTGTTGGCTCTTACTCAATGAGTGGGTCTGCAGCAGGATAGATAGGTAAATCCTTTAAATGCGGTGGAGATAAAGCATATACTATGGTAGTTTCATAACTAGCCAGTTTTGCTTCTGACTAGCCAGCCCTGTCAGGACTGGTTCACCGACCACAGGCACTGCTGGGAGCTTGAATTTCAGAGTCAGCCACACCTATTTCAGCGCCATAACGCCCAACATTTGCAAGACGCAAATATATAAAAGCAGAAGACCTCTCAGAAATCAGCAGCTTTGGTTAAAATAGCAGTCAGTCTGCCGCCAGCGTTTTGAGTCTGCAGTATTTTTTTAAAGTTCAATCATTGCTTTCCTTAAATATCTCCCTTGCTATTACTCACTTTTTTCTTTTTCTTTTCTTTTTTTTTTTTTTTTTGCCCATCTCTCAGTGCAAATAGTTTTGGGCAGCCGTCATGACTTTGGTTTCTAAACACTAGAAGATTTTTTTTCTTCTGTATATGTACTAATGAAAATGTGTGTAACTAAACCTCCCCTCCCTGCCTAGTCACCAGCCATGAGTAAGTATTTATTGGCAACTTTAGCTGACATTTTAGTGAACATCAAACCTTTGTTGGAGAAAATGTAAGGCTTTGCTTTAGAAATAGGCATGCCCCTGTTAAGAACGAGGTAACCAGGCAGTGGGCTTAATAGAATTTCCTTCAGACTTTTTTCTAATGTCCATTACATATGCAACACTAATTTACTTTTTGTTGTTTTACTTAGCACAGAAATTGAAAATGTGACAAGCTTTGCTGGGTTAAAAGGCTCATTTTATAGACACATAGAGCAAGAGAAAGAAGAAAAACAAATCCGTAATTTGGAACCTTTTAGAGCATCCAGGTGGTAGAAATTCAAACTCTCACATCACTGGCTGCATTTATGGTAGGACTGAGTTCTTTGAAAGCATCCTTGTCCTTCAGAAATAGATCAGAGTTTGGCCATGTTTGGTCATAGAAGTCCTGAATTTGCTGAGAAACACAACACATCATGGTGGGGAAGCCTGTTAAGCTCCTCTTAGCCATTGTTCCTAAGCACTAGGCCTGGCTGAGCGGGCCCTCCTGGCTCCGTGAAATTCTGGATCCTGTGCATTAGGCGGAAGTGAGGTACTAGGCATCTCTGTTAAGGGATGAGCTCAGGTTTCCTGTGATTCTTCTCATACCTGGGGAGTTTGTAGCTCTTCTCAGATCCATGCAGGCAACAGTCATTGCACAGAAAGAAGGCACTTGATTGAGCTGCTCTGTCTTTCTCCCATCCTCACTCTTTCCCTCTATTTAGATTTTTGTTGCTAAGATAAAAGCTCCTTTTAAAAAGGTCTGGTACACTTGAATAATTAGTTGTATATAGAAGCATTGTTTAGAAAAATCTGAGTAGTTGATTCTGAATTGAGGACCGATTTGGCTTGGAAATCTGCATAGACAGATAGAGGGCAGACAGAAAAGCAGGGATGGTTGGTAGACTTCTGGGAGGAGCAGGTGTGACTGGACCATTAAAGCTAAATGTCAGGATCCCAGCGAATGCACAGTTTGGCCCATGGAGTGCACTGGAGTCCTCGCAGCCACAGGCCACCTCCTCTGCCTTGCAGTTTCATGCAGGCCTTTGTGATTCTCAAGTTGGGTTTTGGAAGCTTCTGGGCCAGACTGGAATGATTCTGCCCTCTGAAGAGTGTAGCAGTTGACCTGGTGGCTTCCAAGGTGCAGGCCGACTTTGGACTCAGTTTCTGGGAGAAGAATGGACTCCAGCTGACTCCCCAGTCTTTCTTCCTTCCATCCTTCCATCGGCCTCATAGCACAAAAGCAGGCATAGCCCAGAGTAACTCCAGGGGCCCTTTTAAGGGCCTTCTGTCAGAGCTTAGAGACCCCTTCAACCATACCCCACTAAACACATGGAAATGGGTTTTATGAATGTCTCCTGTGATTACACATTATGGTCAAAAACTGTTCAGCAGGTGACAGTGAGTTAGGCCAAAATCCAGAAGATGTTGGTCCTGACTCAGCTTTTTTTTTTTTTGGTAGTGTTTGGAACATTGGGTAAGTCATGCAAATTCTTCGTACTCTCTATATGACATAAGTTAATTGAGCTTACTATTTGTCCTGCTTCCTCATAGAAGGACGTGAGAATCAAGTGAGAGCTTGGCCATGTTGTATAGGTAATGGTGTGTAAGATACCGAGTGAAGACTTTCTGGTCATTCAAGGAAGGTGATGGGCTCTAGGAAGAGGAGGAAGTTTTGTCTGCTTGCTGTGTCCCCGATAGCTCTTAGTTTTCAGTAAACGTTTGTTGGACAAATGAACAAATAATGGTTCCTGTGCTGAACTAGGAAAGGAGGATGGGAGAAGGGGGCCTGGAACACAACATGCTGGTCTCTGGACATACTAGTAGATGCACTAGTGTACCCAGCAGAGAGAGATGCAGTTGTTTATGAAGTCATAGACTCATGATGGGGAGATGCTGTGCAAATACCGTCTTCCGTAGGTGGGGCAGAAGGGACCTGCTTGAGGATGCACAGCCAAGAAAGACTTGGGACCAGCCACCTGACTCGGTCTCAGCCCAGAGCACATTTCATGGAAGTCTCTGATTGAATAAAATCCTCTTGGCCTCTGGGTCCAGTCAGACTGGGGTTCACAGTTGAGGCAGTGGACTGGGTCATCATAAGGAAGGAAGCATGTGCTCTCATGGAGGCAAGATATGAAGCAGAAGTTGCCACCAGAGATTCCTGTTGAGGTGAGCAGGGAGGCCTGTCTGTGTTGAGGATGGCTTTAGCAGTGGGTAGTGTGCTTTACCTTTGGAAGGGCGGTCAAAAGCCTCAGGATTCACAAACATCAGGATCCAGTCACAGCAGTAATTTTGTTATTATTGGCAAGCTGTTGACTGACGACAGTTGCCTTGAAGACGCAAGATGCCACCAGTACCGGGACTCAATAAATATTTGGTGGATGAACTTCTCGAGGGTAGGAACGTGTGCTTTCCTAAGGCTCCTGGGGATCTAGTCTCCAGGAGGAAGGAGAACTTGGGCCTTAGATCGCCTTTCCTGCAGTTTCTTCTTCCTTTTACTCTCTACCACGTGAAGGGCCCGGGGCCAACCTGGGAATGTGTTAGCCCTTTTACATCCTCTTTCCCTTCTGTCTGGGATGCCCTCTGCCTCCTTGACTTGTTAAACTTCTACCCATCGTTTAATGACTCAGCTGAAGTGCCGTCTCTTCCATGAAGTTCTCCTTTATTGCCCCACTCCCCACCAGGCTACCTGTCAGTCCTGGGAATGCCCACGGTTCTTCCCAAACATCTCTTTAGGCTCTTGGGAGATGAGTGGGAGGACATCTAATGATCCATATACTTGCTTGTCCTGTGACACACAGTGGACTGGACAGGGAGCTGGGGTTTGGTTAATACCAGCACGGGAGCTGCACAGAAAGGATATGAGTGAGAAATTTTATTGACTGGATGAACCAGACCCCCACTGTGTTGCTCTGGGAACAGAAGGTTTGGGGAAGGCAGCCAGGGCAGTTAGGGGAGTGGAAATAACATTTGTAGCCAAAAGAGTTGAGACGGGGGCTCAGTTCCAGGCCTTCTGAATGCATTAGGTGCTCAAGGTCTCTGTGGATACACGTGGCAGAGACTGTCTCAGGCTGGGCCCAGAGCAGGTGAGCTGGGTCACCATGGGAATAGGGGGCTGTCCTGCCTTTATTCTGAATCCCATGATGCTGGTTGAGCCTCCTTCCATACTAGGGCACGGGTGAGAGTGTTCTGCCCCAAAAGGCACAGCCTTGGCCCCAGAGCAGTAGACCAGGAGCCCTCTAGGGGAACTCAGCTCAGAGGCTTAAATGCCCTTTCCGAGGTAGGGGATTATTGGCCAAATATGTAGACATAGTGGCAGTCCTCCCCTCCCCTTTAGCTCTCCTTAAATGCCAGGGAAGGAGCGTCTGCAGGTGTTAACACACACACCGAGAGACACTGGCAGCCACAATGCCCATCAGTCGTGGGTGTGCCCCCAGTGTGTGTCTTTAAGAGGCGCGGTGAATGGCTTGAGTCATCGATGATGCTCTTGAATGGCAAATTGGTCCGAGTTGCACAATAGTAATGATCACTCTGCCAGTGACCTTTCTAGTGTATTTACATTTTATCACAACATGCATAAGCCACCCATAGGCTTCCCATTGGCTGGGTCATTCCTTACGCACAATAACCCAGCAGGCAGGGGGATGCATCCCGCGTGGATGAGTGAGGGGCAGCTTCTGACACATCTCGCTCTATTGTCGCATGGTAATCTTTATCACCAAAGGAGACTTTTGACTTAAGCCCACTTTTTTTTTTCTTCCTTTTTTAACAGTGAAGGCACTCCAGTGTGACTTTGCATCCCTCATTTTCACGGAGCTGTAGATGAAGCCCTGGGCTCAGGGCTGCCTCTGCCCTTCGGCCCTGTGCTTGTGTGGTGCCCAACCCGGGTGGCCTGAAACAGGAAAGCCAGAGGATGCTCCTGGAGGCCACAGGACGCATTAGGCGTTGCATTGTTAGGCATTATATTTTAAGACGTTGCTGTCCACAAGGAGGCCGCTTACGTGGGTTTGAGGGTGGGGTTGTGGTTATGTGTGTGTGTGCGGCCACATGTTTGTCGTGCAGGAACTGGACACAGGAGATCTAAGCAGGGTCAGAGTCCATGGACACCCCGAGAGGCCTCATTTACTGAGTTTGCAGCTGTATCCCCATCCGCCATAGGTAGTCCATTAGGTGGGTGCCCCCATTTCTTTTTTCCTTGCACATTTTGAGTGACTGGAGAAATCGCGTTCCTCTTCGGCATGTAGGGAATCATGAACTACAGAGGAGAGAAATGAGTGCATAAGAAATAGAAGTTAGCAGCTGCTGTGTCCCAGGGCTGGGTCCTTTCGATGAGGTGGGTGCCAGGTGCTGTGTTGCGGAGGGGAGCATGAGGCTCAGGGAGGTCGGGTCCCACAGGCAGACCCCCAGGTCCGCCGCTGCTGCCCCCGGGGCACTCTGCTTCCCGGGCCGGGTGGGGGTGGTGGTGCGAGCCGAGAGCCTCCATTCGGAATCCGGCTCCATCCTGTTCAGCTGAGTTGTCACTCCTGCTTTCACTGGCGCCTTTAGGTTACAGTGCCAAGAATAAAAATAAGCCTGGCTATTTTCACTCATATTTGGTACTTCTTTTTCTTCTTCTTTTTTATCTCAAATGCTGTTGAAACAGAATTCTAATTTTTCCTTAAAATGTGTAATCTTAATAAATTGCTACATTATTGAATGTTGCTTGATGTATTTAAAGACCACCTCTTTTCCCAGAAGAGCGCATCTCCAATAATATAATCACAATCAAGAGAAAAACATGTTTCTATATACAGGATCTGTGCTTTCTCGAGGGACTGTTAGATAAAAGACACATAGCTCTGTATACGTACATGTATATATGTGTGGACTGCTAGAATGTCACAGTGTCTTAATAAGATTGCCTTGTATTTTTTATATCACACATCCAGACCTTAGACTTTACCTCAGACTTACACAGGATATGCCTTACACACTTGTAAATTTCATGTGATTATCTTAGTTTTCAAAGCAGTCCGTTTGACTTCTCCAGATGCCTGTCCTCCATTAAGTCTCCTTGACTTCAGGCCTGAGAGGAGAAGGGTCTTAAAGACTCAGATTCTTCTTGGCCTTGGATACCGCACACCCAGCAAGAGCTTGGTGGAGGTCTCTGCTCAGGGGCTGCAGTGGGCAGGCATAAAGAAAGGGTGGCAGGCAGAGTGAAGGTGAGGTGAAGCGTCCCTCCTGTGGCTGACCTCAGGGGTACTCTTGGGCCAAAGTGTGCAGGCCCCTCACCGTGGGGCTTCAGAATCCAAAGCCAGATTTCCTCCCAGAACTGCTCCCAAGTCCACATTTTCGGGCCAGCTGATTTTTCCCAAGCAACTAAGCTTATGGACCAAATGTTTGGCTAACCTTAAGTTCCATATGTTGAAATCCAGCCTCCAATATGATGGTACCTGGAGGTGGGGCCTTTGGGAAGTCATGAGGTCATGAGGGTGGCACCCTCATGAATGGGAGACCCATGCCCTTTTTAAGACCTCCCAAAGCTGGACGGCTCCCTTTCTGTCACTTGAGGATACGGCAAGAAGGCAGCCCTCTGCAGGCCGGGAAGCAAGCTCTCACCAGAGCCTGACTGTATGCTGAGACCTGGTCTTGGACTTCCAGCCTTCAGAACTGTGAGAAATAAATTCCTGTTGTTGATAAGCTGCCCAGTATTTTGATATAGCAGCCCCAGCCAAGACAGTTTTTTTTTTTTTTTTTTTCTACAGTTTCTTAGATTATTTAAAATTGTTTCCCTTGGAGCAGATGTTTTCTTGGGTGAACTTAAATTCCAGTTGATACCACGCTTCAGGAAAGGCTGCTTCTTGTAGTTCTGGTCATGCCTCAAACAACCCAAGACTTCCCCTGCTCTGGGGATCTGGGAGAGACTCAGAGTGAGTTAGCTCTCAGAGGATGGCAGCCGTCAGAACCCAGCAGTGCCACCACCTTACCGGGGCCCCATTCTCACTCGGCCCTTGGTTTCTCCCCCTGCCCAACTCCCCTGGCTTTGAGCCTCGTTGTCCCTCCTCTTGGTGCTGTTGGGCTCTATACAGCCTGTGTCACCAGAGGTTCAGTCT
Organism: Neotragus pygmaeus; assembly: GCA_006410875.1. Taxonomy (NCBI): domain Eukaryota; kingdom Metazoa; phylum Chordata; class Mammalia; order Artiodactyla; family Bovidae; genus Neotragus; species Neotragus pygmaeus. The sequence goes on from SJYV01018416.1 coordinate 409,247, forward strand.
TTCACCCTGGATTACCTCTCAGATGGCAAAAGTGAGTATTGGGGGCAAATTGTTTACTTTGTGAAAAATCTCCCACCCTCCCTCATGCCTTACTCAAGGGATTATCCACAGGATACTAAGAGCAGCACAGCCACTCTCCATATTTTCTGAAGGCCTAATACGTGCCGGATACCATGCCAAGCTCTATAGGCGTTTTCTCTCATGGGCTCCACAAAGCGTCCCTAAGTGGTAAGCATCACCGTTGTCACTCCCAGTTCATAGGAAATGAAGCCGAGGCTTTGAGAAGTTAAAAGAAGCTGAACGTTAAAAGCAAATGGCAGCTACTCGATTCAGCCTAGGGTTATCTGACTTCAGGCTCATAACCAGTGCACACACTTAACAGAGCTTCCTAGTATTTGCCCCTGGGTTCCCATGTATCAGGAACTCGCCTTCCTGTCTTTATAGGCACTGTGGGTTACATTTCATCTTTGTATGTGTTGGTCTGCCCTGTCATCCTTAAACCCTTCTCATGGACGTGGACCCTGTCTCCTCTATCAGCTGGGGAATCAGGAGCTCATTTTATAAAAGTAAAGTGATTGAAGAGCTTGCTTCTTGAAGACCAGTCAGTACTGAGAATAACACATCCTTGAGATGATCATGTCAGTCAGTGGGAAAAATAAAATTTGGTTCATAATAATTCTGTATCTTGTGCAGATCTTCTGAGGACCACCCCGACAGCGTCTTATCTGGTTCTAGGTCATTCAGGGAAGTCATTTGTGCACTGGGATCACAGGGATGTGGGTCCAGGGGAGGTACCTTGAGATTGTTAGGGATTTGGCAGTGGTGAAAGGTGGTGGGGGGGAGTGAAATCTAGATGGGTTGAATTTATCTAGTAACTCGAAAATAATAATTCCACTCCTGTTGACCTCTCCAGATCTTCGCTGAAGGACGCACCTAGCCAAATGCCTTGGGTGTTAAGTCTGCTCCAGGGAGAAGAGAGCCACTTTCCTTGAGAAGTGGGAGGCTAACCCAGAAGGGGCTGCAAGTTAAGTTTCAGCACAGAGAGCCAGCTCTAGGTGGTGGAGGGGTCTGCATCCTTTGGCGTGAGGGCGGACTGATGTGAATGCAGGTGGCAAGAGTTTTCTTTAGCACCAAGAGAGCGTAGATACCCTTAAACTTGAGGGTGGCCAGGGGATGGCCTTCCCCCGTGAGACATGGTAAGAGAGAACAAACCGTGAACAGCCAGGTCATGGCCATGGAGGGTTGAAAGGGCAAACTTGGATGGACCCTCTCTGGAGAGCAGTCCCGAGGTCTTCATGGGAGAGACTCCTCATCACATCACTGTTAGCCCGCATGGACCCAGGTCTTCTCAAGATATTTTATTTTCTTAGGAAAAAAAGACATAGGATATGAAATGTACTTACTGACCCTTCAGCAAATGGAGAGGCTGTAGGCTGAACAGCAGAGTTCTGTTTCTATGGGTATCACCCAGCAAAGGAGTAAAAGAAATTGGTATCAAATTTCTGGGATGAGTGAATGAGTTTAGGGATGTGAAACACTCTTTTTAAAAAAATTGGACTTATAACTGACTCTTCAGGCCAAGAAGAAAACGTAAAGTATTTTTGTAATCGTGGAGAAGGGGATGCCATTACTAATCATAACCTCAGAGCTAGAATCTCTAAGAATAAAGGCTGGCAGACTTTACTCCTTCTTCACTGAGCATAGTACTGACGAACTGTCATACTCAATAAATATTTGCTAAATGAATTTAAATGTATAAAAATTAAAGAATTCTAAGCAGTGTGCATACCCGTGCATGTGTGGACACACACATACACAAACATCTCTCAGACCACAAAGTGCAAAAGGCAATATGAGAAAAAATATTTGCTGCATATCTGATAGATCAAGGGTTAATATTCCTGGTACAAAGGAAAAAGCTCTTGCAAATCAATATGGTAAAGACAAATTCTCCAATAAAAGTGGTCAAAGGACATGAGCAGGCAATTCAGAGAAGAAGAAATATAAACGGTCAATAATCAAAGAACAGTAAAGGAAATCTTTGTAGCCGTTAAATACATGAGGCTGACCTGTATTTACTGACTTGGAAAGATGCCCATGACATATTGTTGAGTGAAAAAAGTGGGCTACAAAACAGCAGGTAGACTATGATTCCATTTATGGAAAATTATGAGAGTATCTTCATCCACATCCTTTGTGCAAATAATAGAAATGTTCTCCAAGTTGTGTTCACAGAAAAGGAGCATTTGAGGAAAACAGGTGCCCCTCATCACTACCTTGTGAGGTCAGCGGAGTGTGTCCTCGCCGAGTGTGGCTTGGCACCTGTGGGCATCACTAGGCAGCGAGACGGCCACTGTCCCATCCCCCACTCCCTGGGCTGAAGGATCCCACACCTCTCATCTCTGTTTTTTTGGCTTCTGTTTCTTTCTCTGCAGGCCAAATGGGCAGCGAGACTGAGGATAATTTGTATTAATTTAAAATTTTATTTCTGCATTATTGGGATTTTTTTTTGTGATGAACACATATTATTTTTAAATTTAGAGGGAAAAAGAGGACTAAAGAAAAACCAGATGGACTATTTGACTGATGGGAAGTTAATATTCTTTGTGTGGAGAAAGTTCCTACAAATCAATAACAAAGATAATACCCCAACCAAGAGAAAAAAACCGCCCACCTAAGAGTGCTTCAGTTCAGTTCAGTTCAGTCGCTCAGTTGGGTCCGACTCTTTGCGACCCCATGAATTGCAGCACGCCAGGCCTTCCTGTCCATCACCAACTCCCGGAGTTCACCCAAACCCACGTGCATCGAGTTGGTGATGCCATCCAGCCATCTCATCCTGTGTCGTCCCCTTTTCCTCCTGCCCCCAATCCCTCCCAGCATCAAAATATTTTCCAATGAATCAGCTCTTTGCATGAGGTGGTCAGAATACTGGGGTTTCAGCTTTAGCATCATTCCTTACAAAAAACACCCAGGACTGATCTTTAGAATGGACTGGTTGGATCTCCTTGCAGTCCAAGGGACTCTCAAGAGTCTTCTCCAACACCACAGTTCAAAAGCATCAATTCTTTGGCGCTCAGCTTTCTTCACAGTCCAACTCTCACATCCATACATGACTACTGGAAAAATGATAGCCTTGACTAGACGAACCTTTGTTGGCAAAGTAAGGTCTCTGCTTTTGAATATGCTATCTAGGTTGGTCATAACTTTCATTCCAAGGAGTAAGCGTCTTTTAATTTCATGGCTGCAGTCACCATCTGCAGTGATTTTGGNTTTGTTGGCAAAGTAATATCTCTGCTTTTTAATATGCTGTCTAGGTAGGTCATAACTTTCCTTCCAAGGGGTAAGTGTCTTTTAATTTCATGGCTGCAGTCAGTGGTTTAGGGGAGATCAAAGGTGGGTTGGCCCCCATGGCATGAGTTCCATGAGGATGGTCTGAAACTGTGTCGGTTCTGGTCACCTCTGGTGTTAGTGGTATGGATATCCTGTAAAAGCTGGGGCCCCTTCTTTATAATGAAGACACATACTTGCCCAGGATCAGGAGACAGAGACACTGAAAGGGAATCCAAGGGGAGGGAGGAGCATTTATAGGTTCAGCGCTGCTTCATGTGAATGAGGGAAACCAACAGATTGGTAACACTGTGTACAAGCTACCACTGTTCCTCCATCATGCAGATCCCTCAAAACTCTTCCCTGGGGCCCACCCAATGTGGAAACACAAGAAAGGGAATTCTGGGAAACATAGTTCGGCCTAGCCAAGCTTATGCATCACAAAGCCATCACATGGGATGTGTGGATGGGGGTTCCTAGGAGATCTAGAAAAAGATCCTCATGACTTCCTTGACTATTTGCCCAATAGACAATGAATGACTCCTTAGTTAAAGCTGCTTCTCAGGGTGAGGTGCCTTTGGTTTTCCAGTAGTTTACCCAAGTGCCCAGATGGTAGCTAACAGGGAGGAGATTTGATTCGCATTCCCTGGGGAAGATGACTTTAGTTGCATCAATCATCATTAGCCAGAGCATCATATTCAGCTATTTGATGCAACAGAATTTGATTGACGTAATTACTAGACAAAAAAGAAAAACGATTAAATAAGAACTTGGCTCTGGGGAATTAGAAGAAGCGCTAATGCAAATGAGGAGACGACTATCCGGTTCAACTTGATCATTCATTTGTTTAGTCATTCATTCCCCAAATATTTGTGCTCAGCACAGGCACAGTAATGGGCTATGTTTGGATGTGAAGCATAAATTCTGTACTAGCAAGTAAACTTCCGTTATGCTAAACGCCAGGGATACAGAGATGGACATTGATATCAGCAATTTTCCAGATATGTAATTTTAGTAGAGGTATGTCCAGGGATGAAGATGCCACCAGCAGGAAGTCTGTAAGTCTCCCTGGGCAAAGGGGCATAATGTCCTACCTGCATATACAATGGTGTCCTCACTCTCAGACTGCTTATGGTCTAGTTGAGGGGCCCACGGGTACACAAGGCAAGGGACTATCTTATGAGTGCAAACCTGGGCTACAGGCCAAGCACAGCTGGAACTGGGTAGAGGGTGGGGAGAAGACCACCTCATGACCCGGTCAAGCTTTGAAAACCAGAGATCTTTTCCTGCTCACCCCAGAAGCTGCACAGCTTTTAGAGACTTGTCTTTTCACAGGAAATATCCCACTCAAAAATAGTGTGTTTGGCAGAGGCCTGTTCTCCTACAATCTTTGCCTTTGTCTGCAGTGTGTTAAAATAAGAGAGCTTCTGATTCAGAGGAGTTATAAAAATAATATAGTAATTACAAAGTTCACTTTCGTGACTCACTTTGCTCTACATCATGGCACTCTTCAGGGAAACCTTCTTGGGAGTTAAAAATCCCACTTGCTGTTCATATCTCAAAAGCGCCAATGGATCCGAAATTTCGAGATTGAATCATTTGACAGCCTGGGGGAAGGGGTGGGTGCTGGGATGATGACAGTTTTCAGTGTTTGTAGATGTCTCTTTAAAAAGGCAGGAAATGAATTGGCTGATCTGTCGTGCTTACATCACGGTGCAATGCTTGATCACAGAGTACCTTGTTTCGGATTCATATTTGTTTTTTCCTCCTTCCCCTCCTGTCTAATTGCCCTCTCCAGAACAGAGGCTTCCACTGCCTTTTGGCTTCAGTAATGGCTTTCACTTTCATTAAGAGCTTTGCTGCTAATGGACTGTTACAAAATGCACACTTTGTAGCAGTCACTGCCAGATGACTCTCGTTCTACTGACAGTTTCCTCTGTCAGGCCAAAAAGAAGGGGGCCGGGGGCAAGACAGTGGGAACGAGAAGTTTCCAAACAGGAGACACCTGCTTCTGTCCTTGGGTTTCTTCAGGCAACGTGGGACTGGCAACCTGAAATTCCATGAGTGTTTTCTACTCACTCGCTTTGAAATGCCTCTTGGTCGGCAAAATGTACTGAAGGAAGAAAATAGGAAGCCCGTTTTTCTCATGATATTTTAGAATTTGAGGATGGTTGGGAGTACAGCTTGCAGAGGTCTCTCAAGAAGGAGCACTGATGATGACAGGATGTCACCAGCTTTGCTCCAAAGAGGCACACATTGGTTATTACTGCTGTTGTAAGCACCTGAAATAATTGGGGCTTGTTGAATTTTACTTGAGGTGTGCCATTCCATATGCAATGGAAGGAGGCCCGATGTTGTTGAATGGTTTCAGAATTTGATTTCTTTGTAAAGTAGACTGGGCTCTGTGCTCCTGGTACCATAGCTAAATAGACACAATTTAAAAATCTTTGAGCTTTAATTAAGCTTAGAGATAACTGATGTAACGCCCTCTCCCATTTTCATGAAGCTGACAGAGGTTGACTGGTGAGTGTCAGCTAGATGTTAGCTGGGGCCAGTCGGACACTAGGAGGTTTGGTGAGCTTGACAGGAGCTCCCCAAACGTGGTCTTCCGAGCATCACTTTGGATTCCCACCCCTAGTCTCTTTCTTGGTCTCTCTTTCTGAGCTTGGCTTCTCCAAAACACCAGAAACATTCTTCCTCTTGTTTCAGTTGGAATGAGCCCACCGAGCTCCTGGTCGCCCCAGTACACTCGTCCTCCACCCCAACCTGTTTCCCAAACAAAGTCAAAACTTTTTCAGGGCACTTCATTTATACTGAACAAAATTTTCTCTATCATGTTACATTAATCACAGATCTGGTCTAAAATGCAGGTTTTTAATTTTCAAATCTCTGTACTTTTCACAACATAATGTATTTGCTTTAAATAAGGTTTTCTGTGTGAGTAAAGCCATCATCATGTGATGTTACTGATGACATACTTCTGTTTCATTTAAATTTGTCACATGTGTTTCCCCTCACAGGAGGAAGCGAAGATCAGTTAACATTTTAAACATTTTTATAAACTTTTTTTTAACACCAAAAACATTTTGTCTTGGGGGATATCCGATGAACAACCTTGTGATGGTTTCAGGTGAACAGTGAAGGGACTCAGCCGTAAGACCAGTCAACATTTTGATAGGCTGAAACCTAGAATCTAGGCTTAAAGTCTTTACAATAACTAATTATTAAAATCTTTGCAATTAGATATTTTGAGTATGTACTTAATATAGATCGTATTAGCTGATTGACACCTTTTCAGATGGAATGATAGCATATACAAGTGTGCAAGCCATTGTTTCTTCTTCACTAATACCCATTTCCCCTTAGGAAATAAAAAGATATTGGTAAATTTTCTAGCATTTTTCAGTTTTATGTTCTCATATAGTTTAAACAGTGGAGCCAGAATCTGCTTGCTTTTGTGTTTGAACATGCAAATTCCGAAGGGTCAGAAGGCTGGATCCTATATTTTATGCAAGGTATTTGGCTTGGCATGAGTCTATAATGTCAAATAATAACCACATGGATTTACAAAGCCCAGTTTGAGAAAGGTCACCAAAATGTATAAGCTGACTTTGAGAGTAGATACTGTAGGCTTGAAATGAGGATGATTAAATCTTAAACCTTCACTAAAGTTTGGAAAAGTCTGGCCGGATGTGAGTTTTTAAACACCAAGGAGTGATCAGCCTTCTTTCCCCATCATGACCTTAAACTTATTTTTCAGTTCAGTTACTGAATACTCTCTTTAAAAGGACTGTTCTTTTAAAAAAGAAACATAAGTTGTACCTCGCCAGTGTTTGAGTATATGAGTGATAGTCGCTCAGTCGTGTCCGACTCTTTGCGACCCCACGGACTGTAGCCTGCCAGGCTCCTCTGTCCTTAGAGTTCTCCACATATGATGGGATAGAAAAGAGATACATGAAATGAAAAGACAGATGTGAAAGTATTCCAAGGTCCCAAGATGCAAAGCATCTAGAATAGAGAGAGCAAGATGAATGTGGTGCCCTCAATCTCAACTACAAAAAAGGCAGAGTGTTCTTCCCAGAAAAGATCAATTTTAGCTGAATGCCATCCAGAAATTTGTGCTTGAAGGCTGCTTCCTGGAACAGGTAGCCCAGAGTTCCAGGATTCGTGGCCTGAGAAGGAAGTACTCTTCACTTCCTGGGTATGGCTGGCGCCTGGAGGGTGATGCCTGGCATGCCTGGAAATTGGAGAACGTGCGGAGAACTAGCTGTTTTTATATGATGCATCTCAACGTGAGTGCTTGATCACTCCACCTAACATAAATTTGTCCTGAGATCCAGAATTTCAACGTGGTTCCCATCTGTCAGTATTCTGTACTAGAGGTTACCTTAAAACAAAGGCCACCTCATTATATCCAGGAAGGCCACTTAGAAGGGAAATCATAAAGAAGTTGGGTGTTAACTCTCTGGAGTTTGTTCTTGAGAAATGACTGTGACTGTTGGAGCCACACCAGTCAGAAGTCAGAACCTGGACCCTGTCCTTACTAGCTGTGTGATGGGATGAGTCATTGAACCTCTCTGAACCTTAGTTTCCTCTTCTCAAATGGGAGTAATAAAGAGAAAATTATCAGGGTGTCTTAGTGCGTGTGTGTGTTCACGTTTGTAAAGGAGGTAGCAGAATACCTGGTTCAAGGCCGACCCTCAGTGTCTGTTTTTCTTCACAGAGGCTTCCCTGGTGGTTCAGATGGCAAAGAGTCTGCCCTCAATGTAGGAGACCTTGGTGTGGTGTTTTTTTTTTTTTTTTTCACTATTTCTCTTTAATTTGTTTTCTCCTCCTCTGCCAACTCTTTTCTTCTCTATATCAAGCCCCTATCCTATGCTACATTTTCACAGAGTTATGCTCTCATGCTAACCCTGCTGTGGACCTGGCTGAAAAGGCTTTAAGTATCATCCAGGATTTGGGCTTCCCTGGTGGCTTAGATGGTAGAGAATCTACCTGCAATGCAGGAGACTGAGGTGCGATCCCTGGGTTGTGAAGATCCCCTGGAGACGGGAATGGCAATCCACTCCAGTATTCTTGCCTGGAGAATCCCATGGATGGAGGATCCTGACGGGCTACGGTGCATGGAGTCACAAAGACTCAGACATGACTGAGTGACTAACACTTATAACCCAGGCATAATACCTATAACCTTTTAGAGGCACTTCAGAACTTTGAAAACTCACTTTGACCCAAAGGAATGAATCTCTAATGGTGAAATCTGTTTTCAGGCTTGCTGATATGAGGGTCAGTTTTGTCTGGGGCCAGTACCATCTTGGTATTACAAGTTATAAATTTCTGCACTCTTTTTTTTTTTAAACCCTTTTCTTCATGTGGCCTTGGCTACCTACCTGTAAAGCCAATCTGGCTATGAAATGGAGGGCTCCTCAGGACTGTTTTAATCAGAAAAACAAACAAACAAACAAACAAACCCTTACAGTTACTGTGCCAGTGCTCGTGTGCCAGTGAGACTGTGCAGAGCTTCATTAGGAAGTTTACTACACTGGGCCTTTCCAGAGACTGTGCCGCTTGATTCAGTCCCTGAATAAATTTGCAAGTGCTAATCTAGTCGTTGCTGGAGAGCCTCCAAAGGTAGGGCAGGACTATTTTCCCTGGATTGGTAGGCATTCGATTGGCAGGTTCTGGGGCCCTGGTAAGTTCTGCAGGCCTGGAGCAAGGTTGGTCATGCAGCCAGGTGCAGGGGAAGGAGCTGCTGGGGAGCCGTGGCAGGGAGCCCTCTGAAATCAGTGCCGTGAGGGATTTGCACTGTGACTTCCAGGTCCAGATTCAACAGAGATTTCCCAAGTGCCCAATGAGTGCCAGGCACCATGGTGAGTATTGCTGCTGCTGCAACTAAGTCGCTTCAGTCATGTCCGACTCGGTGCGACCCCAGAGACGGCAGCCCACCAGGCTCCCCGTCCCTGGGATTCTCCAGGCATTAGGGATGTCTCATGAGAGAATAAGACCAATGGAAACATTTCTGCTCACTTTAGGTCTGATGATGGGGGTCGGGGGAGAAGCACGCAGTAGATCCGTGAAGTGTGGGGTGGGAGTGTGTGTGACAAGCAGGGCACAGTTAGATATGAGGTCGTTAGAGAGACATTGCGGAGAATGCAACCCTGGAATAAAGACCACATATGCCATCCTGATACAGATACGGGGAGGCGGGACATACCCACCAGGACTTGGACTGGAGAGTGGTCCGGGTAGAAGAAATAATTTGGCAAGGTCTCTGAGGTGGATAGCCTTCCTGACCTGCTTAGGAACAACCGGGAGGCTTGTGTACCTGAAGCAGAGTAAACAAGAGAGGGAAATAGAAGATGCTTCAGGAAGTAATAGTCCAGGCTTCCCTGGTGGCTCAGAGGGTAAAGCATCTGTCTGCAATGCGGGAGACCCGGGTTCAGTTCCTGGGTGGGAAAGATCCTCTGGAGAAGGAGATGGCACCCCACTCCAGTACTCTTGCCTGGAGAATCCCATGGATGGAGGAGCCTGGTAGGCTAAAGTCCACGGGGTGGCAAAGAGTCAGACATGACTGAGCGACTTCACTTTCACTTTCAGAAAGGAAAGGTGGGTGACATGTCCCCTAGAAACAAGGGGACCTCTTAGGAGGTTCCCAGGTGAGAGGTTAGGGCTTGGGGCCAGGGTGGCCGTAGGAGAGAGGATGAGAGTAGTCAACAGTGTGTGAGTGCTGAGTCATTTCGGTCGTGTCCAACTCTGTGACCCTATGGACTGCAGCCCGCCAGGCTCCTCTGTCCATGGGGATTCTCCAGGCAAGAACACTGGGGTGGGTTGCCATGCCCTCCTCCAGGGAATCTTCCTGACCCAGAGATGGAACCCGTGATTCTTGTGGTTCCTGCATTGGCAGGTGGGTTATTTACCACCAGCGCCACCTGCTAGAAGCCTGAGAATAGTCATATTCTGGGTTTATTTGGAAGGCAGAGATAATGAATAGGGTTTGCTTTTAGATGAAGTGTGGTGAGTGAGAAGACAGGGGCCAGGGATGACTCCAAGGCATTTGTCCTGAGCGACAGGAAGGAAGGCAGTGCCATGGACCAGAGCGGGAGACCGGGCTGTAGGTGGGGCCAGTTTAAGGGGAAAGAGCTGGAGCTGAGTTGAGTCACACGAAGTCTGAGATCTCCAAACCTGGATTTGACATCCAAGGGGAGATGTCGAGGAGTCAGTGGGTTTGAGGTTGAAGTTCAGGGAAGACGTTGGACCAGAGATGTGAATCCGAGGGTCATCAGCATGTGGACAGCCATTAACGCCAGGACACTTTGCAGAATCACTTCCTTTTAGTGAGATTTCCTGTCCTTTGACTGAGCTGACATTCCCCCGGGAAGATTTGAGATAGCTTCCTGCCAGAGCTGCCTTCTCCTTTGTCCGTGTGTCTGAGGTTTATTCCTGGCTGGATTCAGGTGTCTTTGAAGTGAAGGGTCGGCTTCCCAAGGAGGATACAAAGTGATCTATCAAGATGTTAGGATGAACAGGCTAGAAATATTTATCTTTGATCCTGTCTTAATGTTTTTCTCTGTGAGTGTGTGTGTGTTTGAGTAAGTGTATGTGTGTGCTCTCTAATACCTCTACTCTGTGGTTATAGCATATAGGAGAAGTTTATGCTTCTTGAGAATGTGTGTTTATAAACTTCTAACAAAGTGGGAGATTGAAGAAGTTTACAGACCACCACCTGGATGAAGGAGACGGGGGACGTCTGTTGGTTCAGGAGCCCTAGAGAGATGGCTGGGAATCAGGGAGCCCTGTGTCTTTGTCCCTGGTGGAATGAGAGGGACACCCAGCTTGCCTCCAGTAGACGAGATCCCTTTAAGGGAACTTTCTGGTTCCACCAAGACTTGCTGAAGCACCTTCTAGGTCCAGACAGCACAATGGGCATTTTCACCTTGTGCTCTCATATCCTCAGAGGAAGCCTGGGAGGCTGAACCAGAGAATCATTCCCCATGAAGGAACAGGAAAGGGAAGGTGAGTTGATGGTGAGCACAGGGTGGCAGCCTTCTCAGGACCCCTGCAGGCCCAGGAGATATAGCCCTTGCTCAGGTAAAGAGGGGAGGTGTCCTTCCAGGATCTCACGTCAAGAACCACTGTTTTCTAGACCACCATTGCCCCCAAGGCATTCCAGATGGGAAACAGCTCAACTTTTTGCTCTCCAAATTCCTTTTGAGTTGGCTCAGATGTTAATGAATCTGCCTGCAATGCAGGAGACACGGGTTCGATCCCTGAGTCAGTAAGATCCCTTGGAGAAGGGCATGGCAACCCACTCCAGTACTCTTACCTGGAGAGTCCCATGGACAGACGAGCCTGGCGGGCCACAGTCCATGGGGNAAGTTGTACCTCGCCAGTGTTTGAGTATATGAGTGATAGTCGCTCAGTCGTGTCCGACTCTTTGCGACCCCACGGACTGTAGCCTGCCAGGCTCCTCTGTCCTTAGAGTTCTCCACATATGATGGGATAGAAAAGAGATACATGAAATGAAAAGACAGATGTGAAAGTATTCCAAGGTCCCAAGATGCAAAGCATCTAGAATAGAGAGAGCAAGATGAATGTGGTGCCCTCAATCTCAACTACAAAAAAGGCAGAGTGTTCTTCCCAGAAAAGATCAATTTTAGCTGAATGCCATCCAGAAATTTGTGCTTGAAGGCTGCTTCCTGGAACAGGTAGCCCAGAGTTCCAGGATTCGTGGCCTGAGAAGGAAGTACTCTTCACTTCCTGGGTATGGCTGGCGCCTGGAGGGTGATGCCTGGCATGCCTGGAAATTGGAGAACGTGCGGAGAACTAGCTGTTTTTATATGATGCATCTCAACGTGAGTGCTTGATCACTCCACCTAACATAAATTTGTCCTGAGATCCAGAATTTCAACGTGGTTCCCATCTGTCAGTATTCTGTACTAGAGGTTACCTTAAAACAAAGGCCACCTCATTATATCCAGGAAGGCCACTTAGAAGGGAAATCATAAAGAAGTTGGGTGTTAACTCTCTGGAGTTTGTTCTTGAGAAATGACTGTGACTGTTGGAGCCACACCAGTCAGAAGTCAGAACCTGGACCCTGTCCTTACTAGCTGTGTGATGGGATGAGTCATTGAACCTCTCTGAACCTTAGTTTCCTCTTCTCAAATGGGAGTAATAAAGAGAAAATTATCAGGGTGTCTTAGTGCGTGTGTGTGTTCACGTTTGTAAAGGAGGTAGCAGAATACCTGGTTCAAGGCCGACCCTCAGTGTCTGTTTTTCTTCACAGAGGCTTCCCTGGTGGTTCAGATGGCAAAGAGTCTGCCCGCAATGTAGGAGACCTTGGTGTGGTGTTTTTTTTTTTTTTTCACTATTTCTCTTTAATTTGTTTTCTCCTCCTCTGCCAACTCTTTTCTTCTCTATATCAAGCCCCTATCCTATGCTACATTTTCACAGAGTTATGCTCTCATGCTAACCCTGCTGTGGACCTGGCTGAAAAGACTTTAAGTATCATCCAGGATTTGGGCTTCCCTGGTGGCTTAGATGGTAGAGAATCTACCTGCAATGCAGGAGACTGAGGTGCGATCCCTGGGTTGTGAAGATCCCCTGGAGACGGGAATGGCAATCCACTCCAGTATTCTTGCCTGGAGAATCCCATGGATGGAGGATCCTGACGGGCTACGGTGCATGGAGTCACAAAGACTCAGACATGACTGAGTGACTAACGCTTATAACCCAGGCATAATACCTATAACCTTTTAGAGGCACTTCAGAACTTTGAAAACTCACTTTGACCCAAAGGAATGAATCTCTAATGGTGAAATCTGTTTTCAGGCTTGCTGATATGAGGGTCAGTTTTGTCTGGGGCCAGTACCATCTTGGTATTACAAGTTATAAATTTCTGCACTCTTTTTTTTTTTAAACCCTTTTCTTCATGTGGCCTTGGCTACCTACCTGTAAAGCCAATCTGGCTATGAAATGGAGGGCTCCTCAGGACTGTTTTAATCAGAAAAACAAACAAACAAACAAACAAACCCTTACAGTTACTGTGCCAGTGCTCGTGTGCCAGTGAGACTGTGCAGAGCTTCATTAGGAAGTTTACTACACTGGGCCTTTCCAGAGACTGTGCCGCTTGATTCAGTCCCTGAATACATTTGCAAGTGCTAATCTAGTCGTTGTTGGAGAGCCTCCAAAGGTAGGGCAGGACTATTTTCCCTGGATTGGTAGGCATTCGATTGGCAGGTTCTGGGGCCCTGGTAAGTTCTGCAGGCCTGGAGCAAGGTTGGTCATGCAGCCAGGTGCAGGGGAAGGAGCTGCTGGGGAGCCGTGGCAGGGAGCCCTCTGAAATCAGTGCCGTGAGGGATTTGCACTGTGACTTCCAGGTCCAGATTCAACAGAGATTTCCCAAGTGCCCAATGAGTGCCAGGCACCATGGTGAGTATTGCTGCTGCTGCAACTAAGTCGCTTCAGTCATGTCCGACTCGGTGCGACCCCAGAGACGGCAGCCCACCAGGCTCCCCGTCCCTGGGATTCTCCAGGCATTAGGGATGTCTCATGAGAGAATAAGACCAATGGAAACATTTCTGCTCACTTTAGGTCTGATGATGGGGGTCGGGGGAGAAGCACGCAGTAGATCCGTGAAGTGTGGGGTGGGAGTGTGTGTGACAAGCAGGGCACAGTTAGATATGAGGTCGTTAGAGAGACATTGCGGAGAATGCAACCCTGGAATAAAGACCACATATGCCATCCTGATACAGATACGGGGAGGCGGGACATACCCACCAGGACTTGGACTGGAGAGTGGTCCGGGTAGAAGAAATAATTTGGCAAGGTCTCTGAGGTGGATAGCCTTCCTGACCTGCTTAGGAACAACCGGGAGGCTTGTGTACCTGAAGCAGAGTAAACAAGAGAGGGAAATAGAAGATGCTTCAGGAAGTAATAGTCCAGGCTTCCCTGGTGGCTCAGAGGGTAAAGCATCTGTCTGCAATGCGGGAGACCCGGGTTCAGTTCCTGGGTGGGAAAGATCCTCTGGAGAAGGAGATGGCACCCCACTCCAGTACTCTTGCCTGGAGAATCCCATGGATGGAGGAGCCTGGTAGGCTAAAGTCCACGGGGTGGCAAAGAGTCAGACATGACTGAGCGACTTCACTTTCACTTTCAGAAAGGAAAGGTGGGTGACATGTCCCCTAGAAACAAGGGGACCTCTTAGGAGGTTCCCAGGTGAGAGGTTAGGGCTTGGGGCCAGGGTGGCCGTAGGAGAGAGGATGAGAGTAGTCAACAGTGTGTGAGTGCTGAGTCATTTCGGTCGTGTCCAACTCTGTGACCCTATGGACTGCAGCCCGCCAGGCTCCTCTGTCCATGGGGATTCTCCAGGCAAGAACACTGGGGTGGGTTGCCATGCCCTCCTCCAGGGAATCTTCCTGACCCAGAGATGGAACCCGTGATTCTTGTGGTTCCTGCATTGGCAGGTGGGTTATTTACCACCAGCGCCACCTGCTAGAAGCCTGAGAATAGTCATATTCTGGGTTTATTTGGAAGGCAGAGATAATGAATAGGGTTTGCTTTTAGATGAAGTGTGGTGAGTGAGAAGACAGGGGCCAGGGATGACTCCAAGGCATTTGTCCTGAGCGACAGGAAGGAAGGCAGTGCCATGGACCAGAGCGGGAGACCGGGCTGTAGGTGGGGCCAGTTTAAGGGGAAAGAGCTGGAGCTGAGTTGAGTCACACGAAGTCTGAGATCTCCAAACCTGGATTTGACATCCAAGGGGAGATGTCGAGGAGTCAGTGGGTTTGAGGTTGAAGTTCAGGGAAGACGTTGGACCAGAGATGTGAATCCGAGGGTCATCAGCATGTGGACAGCCATTAACGCCAGGACACTTTGCAGAATCACTTCCTTTTAGTGAGATTTCCTGTCCTTTGACTGAGCTGACATTCCCCCGGGAAGATTTGAGATAGCTTCCTGCCAGAGCTGCCTTCTCCTTTGTCCGTGTGTCTGAGGTTTATTCCTGGCTGGATTCAGGTGTCTTTGAAGTGAAGGGTCGGCTTCCCAAGGAGGATACAAAGTGATCTATCAAGATGTTAGGATGAACAGGCTAGAAATATTTATCTTTGATCCTGTCTTAATGTTTTTCTCTGTGAGTGTGTGTGTGTTTGAGTAAGTGTATGTGTGTGCTCTCTAATACCTCTACTCTGTGGTTATAGCATATAGGAGAAGTTTATGCTTCTTGAGAATGTGTGTTTATAAACTTCTAACAAAGTGGGAGATTGAAGAAGTTTACAGACCACCACCTGGATGAAGGAGACGGGGGACGTCTGTTGGTTCAGGAGCCCTAGAGAGATGGCTGGGAATCAGGGAGCCCTGTGTCTTTGTCCCTGGTGGAATGAGAGGGACACCCAGCTTGCCTCCAGTAGACGAGATCCCTTTAAGGGAACTTTCTGGTTCCACCAAGACTTGCTGAAGCACCTTCTAGGTCCAGACAGCACAATGGGCATTTTCACCTTGTGCTCTCATATCCTCAGAGGAAGCCTGGGAGGCTGAACCAGAGAATCATTCCCCATGAAGGAACAGGAAAGGGAAGGTGAGTTGATGGTGAGCACAGGGTGGCAGCCTTCTCAGGACCCCTGCAGGCCCAGGAGATATAGCCCTTGCTCAGGTAAAGAGGGGAGGTGTCCTTCCAGGATCTCACGTCAAGAACCACTGTTTTCTAGACCACCATTGCCCCCAAGGCATTCCAGATGGGAAACAGCTCAACTTTTTTCTCTCCAAATTCCTTTTGAGTTGGCTCAGATGTTAATGAATCTGCCTGCAATGCAGGAGACACGGGTTCGATCCCTGAGTCAGTAAGATCCCTTGGAGAAGGGCATGGCAACCCACTCCAGTACTCTTACCTGGAGAGTCCCATGGACAGACGAGCCTGGCGGGCCACAGTCCATGGGGGTCACAGAGGAGTCAGGTGTGACTGAGCGACTGACACTTTCAGAAAACACTCTTCTCATCTCAGGTCTACACTTGAGGAAAAAGTCGGGAAATGCCAAATGGTGGGCAGTGTGTCCCCTGGGAGGGAAGAGGCTGTTGCATTTTCCAAATCTTTCTGTCTCTCTTTTAGACTTCTTTTTAAAGAAAAGCTTCAAGTTCCAAGTATTGTCTGTGGTCCTCAGGCTCTTCGGTCAGTTCTTTTGCAGTTGTCTTTTCATGGGTTTATGATTATTTCTCAGGCTAGACTGCACAGACCTCAGGGGTAAGAACCCTACCAGCTCCTGCAGCTCCTTTTCTGTAATTCTTACCTTCCCGTGCCCTGCACCTGTGGGTGCTGGATAATGACTTGTTGACTGATTACCCTATCGTGGGTGTAAGAGTCTCAACAATAAAATCAGCTGAGAGCAGTGATTAAACAGATCACAACAGCCAGGATCCAGGAGGAAGGCAGCCATCACCTGCTCGCCTCCATCCCCACCTCTGTGCCCTTCGGCTGGCATGAGGCTCCTGCAGTTTGTTGAGGTCTCTGGAATGGGACAGAAATGACTTCAGAAACAGAAGCCTCTCTCCGTGGAAAGCCTGTCTCCAGCTTCATGAGACGTAGATCGGGGAGCCAGTGGGGAAGGTGCAGGCGATCACGTGAGGATCATGGGCCATCACGAGATAGAACTTCATCAGGAGAGCCGGAGTCCCAACTCGGATGGCTTGGTCTGGGTTCTCGGTTGCTCCCTGCTTTCCATATAAGGAGATTGCTCAAAGCAGACTCAGAAGAACACGCTTTGGATCTGGGTCTTCAAACTCCAGAGCTCCTCAGAATCACTGGGGAAGCAGCTGAAATCCAGATTCTTGGGCCTCCTCTCCCAGAGAGTCTGACTCAGTAGGTCTGGTGTGCGGGCCCCGGTATCTGCCTTTATTTATTTATTTAAAAATATATATAAACAAATCAGTGTGGGTTGTTCTGGAGACCACACTTGGAGAATTACTGCACTTTTACTTGGAGTCGTGGGTGAGACGTGGGTCTGGGNAAGGCTTTGGCATAGTCAATAAAGCAGAAATAGATGTTTTTCTGTAATGCTCTTGCTTTCTTCGATGATCCAGTGGATGTTGGCAATTTGATCTCTGGTTCCTGTGCCTTTTCTAAAACCAGTTTGAACATGTGGAAGTTCACGGTTCATGTACTGCTGAAGCCTGGCTTGGAGAATTTTGAGCATTACTTTACTAGCGTGTGAGATGAGTGCAATTGTGCGGTAGTTTGAGCATTCTTTGGCATTGCCTTTCTTTGGGATTGGAATGAAAACTGACCTTTTCCAGTCCTGTGGCCACTGCTGAGTTTTCCAAATGTGCTGACATATTGAGTGCAGCACTACGTGTCAGGAAGTGAACAGAAGATTCTACAAGCATTCCCTTTCTGCAGCTTTATAAGGGAGGACTGTCTCTTCCCCTCCTCCCTCTTTTCTTTCAGTAAAAATCCACTGAATACCTGTGTTGTGTCAGGGATGTTGAGGCTCCACAGGTACGGATGCTGCTATCAGGGATGTTGCATCCGTACTGTTATCTCCACTTTGTTGCTGAGGTTGAGACTCAAAGAAGCCTCTTTCTAACCAGGATGTTATAGGATCCTCAAAATAGGAACATGCGAGTCCCAGAGGAAGAGAACAAATGGCCAGTAAACATATGAAAATATTTTAACCTGATTAACAATCAAACGGAACAATTTAAAATAGTTTTGGTTTATTTGTTTATGCCTTTGCTCCTCAGACTGTCAAAGATTTATGAGGCTGATAACAGTGAGTGTTTTCTGTTGGATTGGGAGAAATCACTCTTTAGTCTGCCGGTAGGTGTTTATATTTACACGAAGTTTTTGGAGAGTAATTAGGAACACATATCAAAGTCCTTAAATATAATAGATATCTACTCATTCTCATAGCAATTCTTCTCTTATGAAAGAATTACTACATATATCTGCAAAGACTGTCTATCATCTATCTATCTATATCTCAAATAATAGATAATCAAAGATGTTTGATCAAGTATTTTTTTTTTTCTTTGGTCATGCCGTTCAGCTTGGAGGATCTCAGTTCTCCAACCAGGGACTGAGCCACGGCAGGGAAAGCTGGGAGTCCTAACCAACCATTAGGTCACCAGGGACCTCCCTGGCCAACTTTATTTATTGCAGCTCAGTTTATAAGGGTAAAATTTTGGAACCAATTTAAATGCACTTCAAAAAGGAACTGACTAAGGAAACTATGATTCTCTCCATATGAAGTTCTGTGCAGTTGTTGAAAATTATAGTACAGGTTTATATTTTTGACTTGCAAGGATATTTGTAATATATTATGAAGGGACGACAGCAGATTACAAAGTCAGTTTGTATAACGTGATCTTCTGAGTTTGTTTTTTCTTTTGGTAAGAATGACACTATTTAAATATGCATATTTTTCATAGAAAAATCTGAACGAATGTAAAACAAAATGGTTGTCTCAGGGTAGCAGTGTTTAAGACGGACATTTTCCTTCTTTATGTATATCTTTGGTTCGTGTGTGTGCGTGTGTTGAGTTGCTTCAGTTGTGTCCGACTCCTTGCGACCCTATGGACTGTAGCCCGCCAGGCTCCTTTGTCCGTTGGGGTTCTCTGGGCAAGAATACTGGAGTGGGTTCCCATGCCCTCCTCCAGGGGATCTGCTGACCCAGGTATGGAACCTGCGTCTTTTGTATCTCGTGCACTGGCAAGCAGGCTCTTTACCCCTAGCGCTGTCTGGGAAGCCCATCGTTGGTTTGCAGCCTTTTGCAGTTATCATGTATTAGTTTATAATCAGGTAAAAGCAAGCCCAAACACAGAAGCTGCTCCTGTTGTGGAGAGAGAGACCACAACAAAGCCCGGTTGTGGATGACCCACGGCCGTCTCTGTGGACCAGCCCCACGATGGGGCCCACCTCTACCACTATGGTCCCTGTTTCTGGGCTCTGCACCTCTCCAGCATCAAGTTCCAGCTCTTCCGATGCCTTCAAAGGCAGGTCTCTCCCCAGTGGGACCGTTCCCTCACATCAGCCGACTAGGAACTGAGAACTCTGCTAAAGAGACTAAAATGAACATGACTCTGGGGAAGACCGCCACGTCAAAGGGTTTGCAGCCTGTGACCTCTGCTAGGTAACTAGCCTCAGAGGTGTTTGTTCAAGAGTCATTATCAAAGGAGACAGGCATCCTTTGAAGGGAACTGGAGGGGTGACTTCTGGGACACTGGGAGGAAAAAGGCATCAGGCAGCGCGGGGGAAGGGACCCGCCTGGGGCAGAGGGCATGCTCCTCCGCCAGCTTCTCCTCTGCTTACGGAGCAAATAAGATCAATGCAACACAGCATCTTACAGAATGTAAATAGAAAATAAAATGAAAAAATTGAGAACAGGTTAGAGGTTGAAGTAGGGGAAGTTAGAAAGATAAGATGAAAAGTAACAGGATTTAAGATAACTAGTTGCTGCTGCTGCTTGCTAAGTCGCTTCAGTCGTGTCCGACTCTGTGCGACCCCATAGACAGCAGCCCACCAGGCTCCCCCGTCCCTGGGATTCTCCAGACAAGAACACTGGAGTGGGGTGCCATTTCCTTCTCCAATGCATGAAAGTTTAAAGTGCAAGTGAAGTCGCTCAGTCGTGTCCGACTCTTTGCGACCCCATGGACTGTAGCCCACGAGGCTCCTCCATCCATGGGATTTTCCAGTCAAGAGTACTGGAGTGGGGTGCTATCGCCTTCTCTGCTAGATAACTAGTTAGCAAGCCAGTAAATATTTTTAAAAACAAAATACCCAACTTAGAGTGGAAAGAGCCAGAAACTAGAGACTTGAAAGATAAAACTAAAAGAGCTAAAGTTTTACAGTGTAATGAACAGTGACCAGGGTTTAAGAAAACATATTTGAAAGGTACTACAAAGAAAAATAAAAGATTAGAAAGAGGAAAGTTAAAAGATTGATAGAAGACAGGACAAAGAAAAAACCACTTAAGCACCTTCAGACAGAGGAAGGTAAAATTATACCAAATATGAATATTTAAGGCTAAAGTGTTGTGACTGTTTTTACCCAATCGGTGAAGATAACAAGAGAAAACCAGGCAGGTAGCCCCAGTGTTTAATGGAGTCATTTGCTTTATGACCCCAGAATTGCCTTGCTTTTCCCCTTCACAGATATCATTATCACCTCCTTCAGTTATCGGAGTAATGTGGGGTTAATGTCTTTCTTTCCCCATTAGACTGTAAGATCCACGAGGGCAGGGACCCTGTCTGGCTTTCCAATGACTTCTTAACCCCTGGAGGGTGAGAAATGGTACATAGTTCCCAATCAGGTGAGTGAAAGAGCGAAGCCTCTCCCATAACTTGTCCTTGGGGAAGAGGGCCTACAGCTCTGCACCCCAACTGTCTGGGCGGGAAAATGCCCAACAAAGGGGCTGGTCTTCCGCTCCCCGTGCAAACTGAACCTCCTCAGCCTGCAGACCTAGCCAAGCCCCAGGTGGCTGCTGGCATCAGAGCCCTTTGCTTGCCATTCACTGACAGCCTACAGGAGTCAAGCGTATTAGATATGGCTCCCAGCTTCCAGAAGCTTGTGGTGAGAAGGGGCGCTGCAGGCAGAAAGCCACAGTCTGGGCATGGAGTGGCACCGTTGGACTACAGATGTAGGTCCATGGGTGGCCTGGGAAGCTTCTGGAGTGGTGGCCCATCCAGGAGGGAGAGCAGCGCTGAGCTACTGAGGACGGGTACCAGGGCCTTTCTCCGCATCACTCTTCTTCCCTCACTCTGCTTACCTTTTGTGCTGAGAGTCTAGCAGCCTGGGGTGTGACTGGGAGCTGGGAGAAGCACCGGGGCCCCATTCTGCTGGAAAGAAAACTGAATTCCCAATGCAGTTTTCCCAAGGAAGTTTGACTGGGTATGCCACAACACGGTGGCAGACCACGAGTGTGAGGCTGGCTTAATTATACAGGACGTGAGGCTGCGTGAGCCTCTGCAGTCCTCAGAGAGAACCAGAGGTGACTGAGAGAACTGGGGGCGGTGTGTTCAGTGCATAAGTGGTGGGTGAGAAGCAGTAGTCACCCTGGCTTTGAAAGGATAAGACACCCTTGCCGAAAGAGAGGTGAGGCTGGCTTGAAGAACCAGCTCCTATCAATCTATTTTTAATATTTTATCATAACACTCGGCAAACAAGAAAATAATTGTGCCCTTCCTCAGTGACTGGATTGTAGGTGTAGGGCTGTATGCTGTGATCTTTAATGACTAGATTATAGTCCTTTCCCAAATAACTGAGCTCAGATGGGCAAAACCTGCCAGGTGAGTTCCTGATCTGAAGTCCGATCACTGGTAAAGGCTTGGTTGGGGGCAGAAGCAGAAATTGGTGCAAACTGTTGATTAGTGAATTTCCTCCTTACTTTTATCACTGCTGAAATTGTGTTTTCCTGTGGTGGGTCGTGCATGGCAGAGCCTTGGGGCCTGATGTATCAAGGTGAGTGGGT